>JAVCKT010028329.1:0-23018 GCA_032273925.1 Rhynchotus rufescens
GTGTCAGTGTCTGCTTCTACGTTTTGAGTAAGTAAGATCCTGACATAATACACTATAATGACTCCCTATGCAGCTCTTTAAGGCTTTTATGTAAAGAGACACTTAGATTTCTTAATAGCTTTGAGTTGTTACTTTTAGGGCTCATAGATGTCTTACACATAAGAGTTTATGTACCAATTCATGTCAGCGTAACTGCTAGGCATACGCATTCAGTTAAGCCTTAGTATTTTTCTTGGAAGATACATCAAAGCTCCCCCCTTACCCAGAAAAATAAATTACTTATATTTGATGGATTGCTTTCTCTAGTGTTCAGGAAGGCAGTGGCTACAAGACTTGAGCAATTATCTGACCCAAATCAGCCATAAAGATATGCCTATCAATGTATCCACTAATCTAAGAGTTTCTCAGTCTTGTTAATGAGAAAAGTCTTCACTTAAGCTTGCTGGTTTTTATTAATCATTACTTATTTTCAGTCTTAGACAAGTTTCTTCATCTGACCACTGGCTTCTTGAAAAGAGGAGTTTTTGTTTGGAATTCTACTGTAATAAGAGAAGCAAAGCTTTTGATTGCATGCATATTCTAGATTACATATGTATTTTACAATCACTCTTCATGTGGATATGTTTATCAATATAAAGTATATCAGAATGAATGGAAATTTAAAAGTAATCACGTGAGGGACAAGGAAGGTCTGCAGATTGATTACACAGCTTTGGGTAGTCCAAGATGTGCTTATAAATTTTTACCCCACACCAATCTAATATTAGATAGAAAAATCATCTTTGTATTATATTTCATCTGCACATTTCCATGCATTCTTTTCTCTGGGATGCCACTAGCACAGCCAACAAATGGATGGCTGCTCACTAGCACTCACAGGCACCAAGATGGGGTTGCCCCTTGGAGTGGAAAGAGTGGGCAGACCCATCACTGATAAAAGACAGACTGGTGCAGATACTTGTTTGCTGCTAGATGACTGAATTTTCATTGCTTCTTGCCAGACTGACAAACCAGACCAACCCCACTTCTTTCAGGTGTATTCTTGATGCTGCCTAGACTTTGGGAATTATGTATATTAATATGTTTGGCCGTATTTTTTGGCAAAGTAGACTCTCTGAACTCAATTCAGAAAGAATATTTTTCCCCAGGGCCTTTGCAATATGTAAATGGTTAAATCAGCTCACACATTTAAAAAATAATTAAAAAGTTACAATGTTGTCAAGCTAAATTCACTTTTTCAGATATGGCAGTTATTGCTTTCTCTGTTCATAAAAACTAGGTCACACTGTTTTTTAAAGAAATAAAATTAAATACACCTTTCAAGCACAAATTAATCTCTTTCCCAGTTAGATTTTTCTGCTGTGTTCAAAAAAAAAAAAATTATTTAAAATAAATCCAGCACTGAAGCAATGAAAGATCTTTTTTTTGAAAAGCATGGGAAGACTTTTGAAATTTACTGACTAAAGTTGGTTAGTTATCAATTCCAGTAAGTCAAAAACTGAGAGCTAGGCTCATTACTCAAAGAATAATTTTATTGATTATGATTATAATTAATACAAAATTCCCAACAGCCTTATGACTTTGTGACAAATGTGGAGCTATTAATGTGATATTAACTGAAAAACAGTCCAGTGAGCAAAGAATGAATGAGTGGAAAAAGTAATGCTTTTATGTAGACGTATGTTAATTATCCTCATTAGAGTTGTCTGTCTGAAAAATATTCAAACAAGAGAATAATCAAAAACTACTTGTCTGCCATTACCATTAAATCTTCCAGGATCTTCTTCAATTGTAGTGGCAAAAGAGAAAAAATAGCAGAAGAATCCTACTCTTTTACATCTAACAAGTGGGCAGAAGTGTTTCACAGTTTACCAGCCCTATCCTCAGCCTTCGCTCAAGCCAGTGCAATGGCACAGGGCAGTAGAAATCAGAGTTTCCTCCAGATTATTATGTTTCCTATAATAAGTCAGACCAGAAAAAGCTTCTGGTAGAGAGCACCAAGGAGAAAACTGATGTTTCCCATAGAAAGCTTGATACCGTTTTGGTTTTCCCCCAGGGCCTCAGGAAACAAAGTTGTACATCAGAAAATGAACAGAAAGTGGATTTGTCCCCTTCTGGCAAATCCACAAATAAGGAGGGACTGAAACAACTGATCAGCTTTGGCATGTCTGTTGGTGGCCCCTCTGGAGTCAGTGCTCATGCAGGAGCAGGTCCAAGCCCAAGGGAGAGACCAGTCCTGCAAGGCCAAAGTCTGCAAGGAGGAATTGGGCAGGAGATATAAATAGTTTTGCACTGCTGCTGCTCACATTATTTTGACTGTGTGGATAAAAAGCTTGCCCTTATAAGCACCCCTAAGTGCTTTACAGCCTTTCCCTTTCTTTTTCTATCTCTCTACCCCATTTTGTCTATCAAATAAAAGGCTTCATCTCTTTCTTAAAGTTAAAATATTCTTCATGGTTGTCGCTAAGAAACATTTTAAAGGAGGACAGATTTTGAAAAAAACTGATACTGTTGCTAATATTATCACATAAGAAGACAGGTTTTCACACTGGTAGATAGATTTTGAGAAAGTTCTTGAGCATTATATTTTTCAGTACACATTCAACACATGACACATAACGGGTCATCCAGTAATCCAGGGGCTGCAGAGAATACCTCTGTGTATATGTTCTCAGACCACCATGGACTAACATAAGTGCAAACAAAAATGGTGTTCTGGACTCCTATTGTTTAGAACTGGCAGCAGGAATAAAGAAATAAAACTAATAATAAGCATCTTGAAATACCTACTTGGTCGTAGCTAAGCCAGAGCTAAAATCAAGCTTTTTTGGAAAGAGGGAAGGAATAGACACTTCATTTCTGCCTGTCAACTAATCACCCCCTTTTATGTAAACCTGGCAGACTCAGGCACAGGGACCTTAGAGTTCCAACAGCATTATGTGCACAAAACTGTTTCAGCTTTAGAATATCTAACTGTGTATCTTTTTTTTTTTTTTTTGTCTTGGCCCCAGTAAATACAAAGAGTGTTAATATAAAATGCCCTAAGTGTGGGACATTGATGAATGGTGGTAGAGATCACAGAAGTCTTTCACCTTCTGCAGGAAAGATTTATGGTTAGGAAGGTAAATTCTCTGAGAAATGTGCCAGAATTTGGAACCTTATCCCGCTGTAATTGCATTTTTCAACAAATACAGGGTGCCCTGGATCAGCCTTTGCTTAAGATCAGCTACATAAATTTACTTGTGGTTATGTCTCTCCTGAGCAATGGAGTCATCCCAAAAAACCACTGTGCTCCCCGGAGGATCCGTGCCCTGCTGGCTGAGGGTCTGTACACAGAATAAAAAGACAGTCCAAAGGAGTTTATCTAATGTACACACAGCCACAGAATCAGCTGAATGCCAGCTGTATTTACTTAGCATTTTTTTCTATCCCAAATGTAGACAATATGTGTAATTTCTTTAAAAATCAGTCGCTTATTAGTTGAAAATTAACTTAATAAATAAAATGAGTAAAATATATTTAAGATACATTCATTCACTGATTTCTTACACTAGTTATTTGAAATAATAGCATATGATTAAAAATTGTTTTGGCTAAACCAAAATATCAGTTGTCCCAACCATTAAAATGTCCTGGCTATGCTCCTAGGTGATGACAGTACTATATTTAGTCACTGAGTACCACCAGCTGTCTTGCTAACAGAAGTCTGGCATTTTCCTTAATTGAGAGATGCAGTATGTGTGAAATGATACCACTCACACTCACTCATGATAATACCAGCATGACCTAGTTGAAAGCTTTTGATTTTTTCCTCTTCTTTGTTCAGAAGAATAACATTTGGTTCAGTACAATGTTAAAAACTGAAACCTATCCAAGGGGTTTATAAGGAATTTTCTGCAGATTCTGATCTAGAAACTTCCTTTTTTTTTTTTTTTTCTGAGTTTCCCAGCAGGGAGGGGGGCAGGTGATGGGAAAGAAATAGAAAATGTAGCCTTCAACATTTGGCGCTTACCTTCCCAGTGATCCGTGCCCAGCAAGTTTTGGTGATGCTGTCTGAACATTTTTGCCTATGTGAACACTGAGCCACGGCGTGCTCGTGGTGTTACTTTTATGTTCCTGATTTCTACAAACCTTCTGGTTGGAAAGCGGTGCTGTGGTTGATGATTTTTGTTGTTAATCTGCCCCAAACTTGTAGTTGTGGACGCAACAAAATTGTTGGTCAATTCTGGTTTACAGTCCTAGAGTATAAATTTCAGAGAGTGGTTAATAGTCCCTTTCCTCACTTTCACCCTTCAGGGATTTATTTCGTAGGAGGTAGGACAAACATGATGTCAGAAATGTAAATAAATGTACCACTTCCCATGGGAGCTCCTTGCCACTGGGGTCTGGGTGATCTGTAATGTGCCTCATTTATTCTCCCTTGTTGAAGTGGTTCCACTTCAGATTCATAAATAAACAAGCACTAGAGAAGGAACAAGAAATCTGAAGCTCCCCTTCCCAGGCAAATGACCTAATCACCATCTTAGAAAGATATACATTTTTTTTTTGATTCCAATAAATATTTAGCCTCTGTATGTTAAGTGGCCCAGCAGCAACAGCAGAGGCTGTGAGACCCCTGTCCCAGGACCCACTACAGCGCAACAGCTCGGGTGTGCGACAGCGGGACAGCCTGGGGTAACATTCCTGCTGTGGGCCCAACAGGGGCAATCTGAACCACCATTTCCCAAACACAGCATGAAAGTCCAGGATCTGGAGCCCTGGGGTGCAGTGGGAAGGAATAACATTAATACCAGCTTCTCATTATTACCTTATTCCTCTTTCGAATCATCTGACCTTTGGTTTTATTTTCTATTCTTTTCTCTTTTTTTTTTCTTTAACTGTACCACATAGTGAAACCAAATGATTCAAGGGAAATGAAATGTTGCAAGCCATCCGGAACTGCTTTTTCTTTTTTTTTTTTTGATTCATTGAGATTGTTGAAAAGCCTTGGGTAGATGGGGTGGAACCTCAACATAGTTAAAAAATAAAAGGAAGAATGGCTATTGAACAAGAGACTTCCTTATTCACTCTGCCAAATACTAAGTGGCCGGCTGGATCTAGCACGTACAGCTACCCATTTTTACTGGTCGTGCTATGGCTCACAAATACAAAAATTCAGATTGAATAATATTTATATATATTATGAGGAGGTGTGGAGGCCGAACCTCCGCATGACACTGGGGCAGGAATTCAGTTCCCAGGTGCACTACAGATTTTCTGTGTGATCTCAGATAAGTTATTTACTCCCCAAAAGTCATTTTTTTTGTAGCTCTGGGACAGCAATATATCAGGGGTGCCTATTCTGATGGACTTGTAAAGGCCTAGACAGGTAAACAGGTAAACAGAAGAGGTAAACAAATAGCGTGGAAACACACTAAGCAGCGATTTGTTGTATACAACATCACACTCGTATCCTGGGCTTTTTGAAATCTTTAAGCATAGGATGTTTTTCTTTTCTCAGACATTTGAAGTTTCCTTCAAATGGGAAGCTGCCCACTATGGACAGAAGATACTAATTATTGCTCATATATACGTTGCTTGGGAAAGACAGATTTTGAGGACTCACAGAAGAGAAGCTTAGACTTTTGGCTTCAAATATGGTTAAAATACACTTGAACCTATACTGCCTAGCAAAATAATGTAGCTGGTCAGAATTTCTCAACATGTATTAACTGCGAAATGTACTTGAAAAATGAGATTTTAATTAAAAATCATTTTTCTTACCTAGCATCACTGGCAGACACTGAACAGCACAAGAATATAAATGAATTCTCGACTGCTTAACACGACATGCTAACAAGCCAAAGAAGATTATAAAATCTTTGGGCTTCTATAAAAGCCCAAATATCCGAACAGGAAATGTAGAAAGTTTCAGTCTGCCAATGAAATAAAGACCATCAGATATGTTTTTTTACTTTCATGTTCCTCACTTATTTCTTCCATGTGGAAAAATCTGGACGAGATGAGCAGGCTCTCAGTCACTGTTTAAGTATCTTCTTTTCACAAAAGCATGAGCCATAAGTGTTTTGTTTTCCATTGCATTTCACAGCTTCTGCAAGTTAAATGCCTTCAGACTCCCGCAGAGAGCTAAATCTGGTGTGCAGGCTGGAGCAGGTAAACAGAGTATGTCTTAATGAACTGCCAAATAATATTACGAGGGAGCTTCTTAACACAGCTTTTCTTTCATTACTTATTGTAAACTCCATGCCCCTGCCCTGCTGAAAAACGGTGTTTGTTCCTGTGATTCCTGGTGTAACATGGATAAGAGGCATGGAGACACAAACCTGACCCTAATTTAGTACAGATGAGTCATAAGCCTTTACAAAAAGACTGGGTTAATTACTTTTCAATCATTTGTTATTTTTAAGTGAAAAGAGAAAATGCTGAAGGTCCGTATTTCCTTAGAGAAGATGTTTGGTTTGGATAATATGCCCAGCAGGGTGTCATTTTGTAAGAATATCTGCTCTTCTGGCAGAAGCTTGTCAAACTAGGGGCTCCCAGTTCCACCTGCTAGTCAAACATAATCTAGGAAATCAATCCTGCCCAGAATATGTTAGAATCTCAAAATAAAATGTGACACATTGGTGCAAACAAGCAAAGAGGACATGAGAGGGAGAAGCAAGGAAAACAAAGTTGCTACAGCAGAATAGTTTGGCTTGGTGAGATTTGGGTTCATGTTCTTTTAAGAAGACAAAAAAAAGATACTTAAATTGTATCACTAGACTCCTTCCTTCAGATAAAAATTTGGCACAGACTTCATGATTGAAAGGATATGAAAGAAAAGAGAAGAAACCAGGAATAAGCAGAATGTTCTCTGGGAAATGATTTTCAGACATAGATTCCAAGAGTGCAGACTGCAGTGCACACTAAGCCTGAGATGAATGACTTGATAAAATTTTTACCAGGTTACTAACAAACTTCAGAATTTTAAAAAAGAAGCAATAGGTCAGCTAAAAAAAAAAAAAAAAGAAAAAAAATGAAAAACATGAAAAAGTCAAAGCTCCTATATGCAACCCTTTACTCTACAATAACCTGGGGGCTGCATACACCACTTCAAATCACTATGATTCTTCAAAATTCGGGGTGGGTCACTTATAATGCCAAGCTACCACAGATATTTCAACAATATCATATAGGCCACATAGTTCTGCTCCAAAAGTCTAGGTTTTAATTTTAAATATATTAAAATTATTAGCCTAACTAACCACAAAGGAAAGTTTCAGACAACCAATACGTGTTTTGTGGGGTCAAAAAGAGTCTGAAACCAGAGTGTGGCATACATGACCATTTATCTCAATGGGACATTAACTCTCAGCTTAGTATTTCTTTCATATGTCAAAATTCTGATCTGTTTCACTGTGGTGAAAACTTCACCAGTTCAGAGATACAGTAGTAGATGTTATGGATAGATGCAAAAGGCATCTTGCTACCATCAGTGATGTTGGGGATCTCAGCCATTTTTGACAACGTTTAAAATATTTTCCAAAAGAAGAATATTCTCCTGTTTTTGCACTGCAAAACTGGCAAGACTTATGCCTTTCTACTTCCAAGAATCACAGCCACAGGACGTATTTTGACCTACTGGTTTTCCCCAAACCATTCCCAGATGGCATCTGCAGTACAGAATTGAGTGACACCAGATTTATTGGCTGTGTAACAACTAATTTAGCACTGATTACATTGTTCTGGGTGATGGCATGGGGTTTACTACTGTAGAGCTGATGTTACCTGACCCTTGGTTATTTTCTGACTCATGATGATCCATTTCTTAGTATGTAATGTAAATGATTGCTAGCAATTGAGTAGGCCTAAATGGCAGAACATCTGTAATATGAGCTCCACACCGAATCAGATGTTGCAAATATTATATACTAGCAGAGAAAAGTTTCATGGGATTTTTTCACTATTAAGGTCTGACTAAAAACATTATACATCTGGTGGAATTTAGAAAAAAAAATTTTTGGAGCTGACAGACTACTGTGGGTACTGCTTAGGCAATATAAATCCCACAAGATTGTCTGGAGTATCTTAACTTGCCTAAATGCCTTTAATACTTCACCGTAGCCCTGGAAGGAAGGTTTCTCATGGCTGTCTCCTGTAAGCAGGTCAGCAAATTCAAAGGTAGCACAGTGCAAAAGATGAAATCTGATGTGGGGAACGTGGAGGGAAGCAGTCAGAGTGCCACAAGGTGGAACAGCACCTAATAAGCTCCTAGGGGTCTTCCAAGCATCAGAAACTGAACTGCCAAGAACTGAGCTGTGAATAGCGAGTGGGGCAGGAGCAGAAAGATTGGACAGGAAAGACAAGTTACTCTCTGTTGGCACATCCCTCCATCACGGAGGATGAAATTGGAAGACTGATTATAATGATAGGTGCCAGAAATTTCTTGGAGCTTGAATCTTTTCCAATCACAGTTGCTTTGTGCAAGGACATCAGACAAGTTTCTACAGGATGGGGACAGATCAGGATTCAGAAGAGAGGGGCAGAAAAAAAACCAAATGACCAAGCCTGGTATTTTCAGCAGGAAATCTAATGCCTGTTGAGCTTAGAGGCTTTTGTGTTAGTCAGTCTGCAGCTGCTAAGTCTTCTCTAAGCAAAAGCTGGTGTGCTGTAACATTTAAAAGTGGATTTATCCCCTTTTGCATGTTTTATCATGAGGGAAAAGAAGGCTGGAAGTTTGTTTCCAAAGCAAGGATTTTTTCGCTCTTTTGGCTAACCTCCTTTTCACTAAGATGAACATAAATGAGTAAGGATAAAATGATGTGTCATACATTATTCTCAGTAATTTGAGCAGAAGCAGCAAAAATAAATAAATAAATAAATAAAAGCTAAAAATATAGAAAGATCCATTTATGAAAACGTAAGCCTCATTTGTACCGTTCATTTCTTAATTCCATATGTAAATTGTAGTGGAATGTCTTGAATATTTTCCATGCGTGTTTATCTTATATTATGTTATGGATATAATGCGTTTTTCTCTCTGAGCCGTTTCCAGTACTGCGGCTGGGCAGCCCAGCTGGGATACAGCTGTGCAGTGTCCAGCTTTGATGAACTGTTTATGTTTTCCGTTGTGCTCAAGTTGTGACATTGTCCACTGCTTTGCTTTCTTGAACGCTGCTGGGTAATAGGGCAAATGTGAAATCCTGAAAACTGCTCTTTTTGGTCCAACCCCTTTTTGTATTAACAGTTTCTAACTAAACAGCATCATACTAGAGGACCTAAAGACTATTAATGTGTACTCAGGATGTCTAGGAACAGATATATAGCACAGGTCATGTTTTCACAGGACATTTTCAAACAGTCAGTCCCCTCATTGATTAGCAATTATGCTAAATATAAATGTAAAAGTCCAGTCCTCATCCTGCAAAAACTTTTGGTCAGCTAACTAAATTCTTTCAAACTTTCACGCTGGGAAAAAAAAACCCTTCTGTATTTCGATGCTATCACCCTGTCATTAGAAATCTTTGAAAGAGCATTCCTCCCCCAGGTTGCGTTCTGTGGTTATGAACTTCATTTGATCACTGCCCCATCAATTTGACATTAACTGCTACAATTTACAACTGCTCAGGCTTTCCACCTATTCCTGCCCTACCTTCTGCAAGAGCAAAAAGAAACCTGCTGCCCAGGGGAAGTCTGAAAGAATGCGATGTCTTGTTAAAACCTGAAAGGGCAGCAGGGGGTGGGGGGAAGAACCCCCTAGAAGAGAAACCTGAAGGTTTGATAGTGAATAATGCTTCCTTCTCTGCTGCGAACACGGGTGACCTGGCATGTAGACCACAGCAAAGCAGTGAATAATTCACTGGGAGAGTCACAGACCTCCTGGTAGACCACAGCATTGCTTTGTCTCACAAATATGTTCCCCCACAGAACAGGGCTCGACAGGATGTTTCGGTCTACAAATGTTTAAACAAAAGGCGGGTGTAGAGGGTGTGCGAGGGGGGACCGTGTGTCGGAGCAAGCCGGGCAGCAGGCCCTTTTTTTCCCACTAGCAGTTGATGGATAATTCTATAAATCTACAAATAAGGGCAGTGGAGGAAGAACGGCTTTGATGAAGCTGAGGCTCCTGTCCAGTCTGTAACTCACCAAGAAACCAGTTCCATCCTCCAAAAAGGACGTTCAAGTAGCGTTGATTTGTCTGAGCTGCAACCACAGGAGCACGGACGTTGCAAGGAGCAGCTGGAAGCCCAGCTGATTTCCTGACCTTTGTGTTCATGAAAGGAAAAGCATCCAAAGGAGCAACTGGAGCTGGAATATGGTCCCAGCTTTGCTTTCTTTGCTTTTGTGGGTTTCTCAGCCGGACAGGCACATCTGAGGCCAGACCATTTCCGTTTTAGTTTGCAAAGGGAAGAAAACTCCTGAATCACTGACCACTGTTCAGGCTGACCCTCCTCCTGTCTCTGACCACCGGGCTGTGAATCCGCACCTGGACTGCGAGCCAGGCAGAGGGGAGAGGGGCACAGGGCAAAACCCAAACTCTCATCTCAGACACGAGGCTGAACTGTGGTGGTGAATCAAGCTAGCAGGCACTTTGTTTTAACTTCAATATCAAATTGTTTACAGAAGCTTTTTGTCATTTCTCTTCCACTTTTCCATCTTTGGTGCCAGAAATGTTTGGAGACTATTCTTATGGCAGATCTGGAGTTTAAATTGTTTGGTCTCATAGGGCTTCTGAGTAAGTCACTTTTATATCCAGATGGTCTCATATTACCTTCTCATTCCTAATTTCACTGTGGCTATTTGCAGCATATAATACAGTGAATGTCTAGCCTGTACCTTTTTTTCTCTCATCCCAGACAAGCAAAACTTAAATATCTCTTTTTCTAACTTACCAGGCAGTGTCTTGTCCTATCACATGGTAAAGGACATGTTTGATCTGTCAGCTCATGTGACAGGAGGAGGTTAAGATGCTAGACTTTGGTTTAAGACTATGCCCTTTGGACATGGGCAAATGATATGAGGCAGCTGCTCTGCAGCAGCTCTGCCCATGACCTGTCAAGAGAGCAGAAGTAAAGCTGCAAGCTGGCACTGTGCTTTGGAAGTGACCAGGATACCATTCTCAGGGCACAAGAAAAGGAGGTAGGAGACAATCATCTGAATCCTATGGGAGCCTCCAAGGTCTGCTTTTGGCAAGGATGAAGGCCAACCCAATGGCTACAGAGGGAAGGGAATCATGTGTTGAGTGAGATGCTGCCTCCTAGCATTTTCCCCTCAGCCCCACTTGTCCTGGTGATGAATTACTCAGTTCCACTCAGCATCACACATTATGATTTTATGTCAAAAAAACATTAAGGCTCTTTCATTTGCAGACCATTGGTCTGTGAGAATAGGAGAATTTGTTCTGAAACTGGCCTTTACAGTAAACTTAGATTCTGCACAGCCTGTAGGAATCTCTCTACTGAAATACTCACAATAATCTAGTTTTATTACTAACCAGAGGGCTATTTTAGCTGTTTTCTAAGTGGATGAAGTTCTTGATTTTCATTGTATCCTACGAATTTGTCTTTAAAACTTCATTTAAATATTAAACAACTTTGGTTTAAATTGCTACAGAAAGTGGCTACTCCACATTATTTTTATGGTGCTTTTAACTCAGATCTTCAGGCTGGCTCTTCTCATATTTAGCAAGATCATAAATCTGATATTTTTATTCCAGATTCTTGGAATGATTTAGTCATCATTTTGACTGTTTAAAAGGGGCTTGAGAAGCTACACTTAATATTCACAATCCTCTACTGTAATCTAATAAGTTTTCCAACCATTGAAGTCACATGACATTCTGCAGATTGGCTCTTGGAACACCACTTTCTATGTATCTTTCCTATTATTTCAAGCTATTACATACTCCCCTCCAGCTGAGAGGAAGCTTTAAAGGCACACAACTAAAGAACCTTTGTTTATTATTTGGAATAGCTTGGATGTATTTCTTTTGGCCAGATTTTTCCTCACTGTTACTGGAGATCTAAATTTTCTTGCTCTTTCTATTAAATAAACTTTAAAATATCATTATCATCATAGATAACAGCAGATAACACCACTATTAATATCAAATGAACACTCATATTTTCCCAATCAACTGGTGCCTGGCAAACTCTAAAAGAATTTTATCTAAGAACACAATTACTTATTGTTCAGGTTCCAGGAACAAGATCCTTACAGGCTAAATCCTGCTGTTCACTGTCTCCTATCTTCTTGCTTTCTTGACGAGCGGGATTTGGCTCCCAGCTCTTGCTGAAATCCAGAGAACCCAGGAGCGCTTTCAGCCTCTTAGGCTGAAAGTCCATAATATTCAAGGAGCCCTTGGATGAGCTGTACAAAGCAAGCAGACAAAGCACACAAGTATGTACTGCATAGAGAAATGAGAGTCACTTTAGAATAATGCTGATAAAAATGTCTGAAGCTGTGAATGAAACAAGGCCCTTCTCTCCTCCTGGAAGCCACACTGTGCAACACCTCCTGCAGATTTTAATAGGTGTCCCAGCTCCTTCAGCACAGGCCATTATCTACACAGTGCAGTGCAGGTTACTACCCTGCAAAAATTAAATCTGCTCCTTTATCAAGGTGTTGCCCCTGCTGTGCAGGCATCATTCTCAGTTACAGAGCTGTTTATGAGGGTTTATCTCCTGGCAGTATAGAGCAGATCAGGCTCTGCTCCCATCATGAGCACTGAGCAGTGCTTTATTTCTCTGCTTAACCTCAGAAACAAGAGTGACAGAATCTAACCCTTAGCCCCGTAAAAATAGCAGGTTGTTTTGAAAGTCAAAACACAAATAATTCATGAATTCTGTAAACATCTCTAAGGGAAGAGAAAAATGGTAGGCAGAATTTGAGTCTGCTATTTTTACCCGTATGCCTAGTTGATTACATGTCATTCTTCTCACACAGAACTAAATATCTTAAATGCAAATAGCCAGAGGTTGGAGTACTTTTTTTGCCCTTTACACAGCTGTTCATTACAGAGCTCAATAGCAGCTGACAGCAGGTGAATATGAGGATGATGGGGCATGGATATATTCTGTTAAAAAGAATGAATAAACCATTAAATGATCTTATTTCTTGATATGCCTGAATGCAAGCTGCATTTACAAGAAAAGCAACATTAAATTCTGTATAGCAAATCCCTCTTATCTTTTGCAGCACATCACTCATGCAAATTTTAGGCTATAATCACTTAAGCAATTATATCCTTCATTTATTTTTAATGTTACAGAGTATCCTTTAACTTTTAGCTCTAGACAATTGAAATAAGAATGTACGGACATTCTTATCTAAGATCTAAAAATTATAAATTCAGTCCAAAAACATCACCCTTAAAAAAAAAAAAAACCCACACAATATTTTGACCATTTCCTGATTTAGGAATCTGAATCCAGGAATCTGGAACTGGCAATATCTCTCCCCAAAGTTATCATTTTCCATAAAAATATTACTTCATATTATAATGTAAAACATATAGCATATTACTTCAGACATAGCTGTTCTCTCGCTGTTTGCTCAAAATGGGGTTTCCTTCCCTATAGCCCCAGGAATGCTGTCCCCCTGACCCTCTGCATGGCGCCCTCACAGCCCACGTGCCTCACTGCTAGCCCAGCTGCTTCATGACCTGTTTCCCATCTTCCATTTTCCTACACAGTAGAGCTTTTTGTCTGCATGCTAAAAGATGAGGAGAAGGCCCTGCCATCCTGGAGACCAGTGCAGCATTATTTGCTGCGAGAGCTGCAGGAGAAGCCATGCATTACATGAGACTTGCATGAGTACTCTGAAAACAGAATCACAGAAAGGTTAAGTTTGGAGCAGACCCCTAGAGATCACCTAGTCCAGCCTCCCTGCTCCAGCAGGGACACCAAGAGCACGGGGCACAGAGTGACATCCAGGCAGGTTTGGAAGATGTCCAGAGAAGGAGACTCCACAGCCTCCCTGGGCAGCCTGTTCTAGGGCCCTGTTAACCTCATAGGAAAAAAGTTCTTCCTCACATGGAAATGAAACTGGCTCTGTTTCAACTTATACTTATTGCCCCTTGTCCTGTCACTGGCCACCACTGAGAAGAGTTTCACCCCATCCTCCCTACATTCTTCCTTCAGGTACTTAAAAATATTGATCAGATCCCCTCTCAACCTTCTCTTCTCCAGAGAAAACAGGCCCAACTCGCTTAGTCTTTCCTCATACGAGAGATGCTCTGGTCCCTTCATCATCTCTGCTGTCCTCCGCTGGACCCTCTCTAGAAGCTCCACGTCCCTGTTATACTGGTGGGCCCTGAACTGCACCCAGTACTCCAGGTGTGGCCTCACCAGAGCTGAGGAGAGGAAAAAGCAACATGAGCTTCAAGTTAGCTATTCCAGGAGTTTTAAAGACTGGGTAGAACAGAAAGTGTTTGATATAATTAAGAAGTTTCAAATTCTTTCTTTGTGTGTAAGCAGAAATTAGTATGACTATTCCATCCTTTAAGTCTGTAAAGTGCATATACAGCAAGTTTTACTAGAATGAAATCAAAGGTATAGGGCCTATGAATCACAAGCTCCAGTAAGGCGGAGATCTCTTTTCCCACTGGCTCACATGAAAGTTAGACTCCAGTTCTCCACAGCCCACTGCTATTACCTTTTGTGTGGAATTAGCTTGTGTTCCTCAGATGGCCTAATATTGTTTCTTGTGGATCAAGAGTGAGGGAGAGAGAAAGAAACTTGGTAATTTTAATGCTTTTTTTTGTGCCAGCTTCTGGAAAGATTCCGTGTGTCCTATATATGGAGTTCTCTTTCTTTAGAGAATTCTTCTTTAACCAGTTTCCAGGGAGTTCTTTTTCCAGTAATACTACTGAAGTTTGGCTTAGGCCACAGTTTTGATCTCGAATGCTTTACAGGACAGCCGTAGTATTTCTTTTTAATTATTGAAATCCATAAAAAGTGCCTGCAGTTATCTGTAGAATTCTCACAGGTTTAAAGGAGTTGTTTTTGCTATTTAGTAGAATTAAGTAAGTCTATAAACACAATCATTTAAAATATAGTGGTAACAAGATCTATATGTAAAGAGAACAAAGAAAATGTTACATGTAGGCTACCACAACATAAACTAGATATGATTTATATGTTAAAATAGATTTTAGCAATATACAGAGAAGCTGCATTATAATGAAAAACAGGCAAGACCATCTAGCTTTACAATACTATAGATTTGTACATATAAGGACCATCATAAAAAATGATCATGAGCTAAACCCTGTTAAATAGACCAGAAAACAAAGAGCAGCCCTGTCACCATACAAAGTTGCAGTAAGATTAATCTCTGTTGCATGTGTTGTTCCCAATGTGTCTCTCTGCACTCATCCATCAACTTCTTCCATGAAGCCAACATGAGCTTGAGGCCTTTCACTGCCT
Source organism: Rhynchotus rufescens (assembly GCA_032273925.1). Classification (NCBI taxonomy): domain Eukaryota; kingdom Metazoa; phylum Chordata; class Aves; order Tinamiformes; family Tinamidae; genus Rhynchotus; species Rhynchotus rufescens. The sequence goes on from JAVCKT010028329.1 coordinate 15,405, forward strand.
AAGGCAAACTGGTGATGTGTGTTTGGGGGTAAATATAGATATTTGCCCACTCCCCTAACCAATAGTCCTCACATAATGAACAGTCAGCAGGATATTTTTTTCTTCCCTCATTTGGATTATTAAGACCTTCTCCTAATTTCCAATTCACCTCACCTAAAATGTCCTATCAAAAACAATGATCTTTTAGCTTCCTTCTCTAATCACCGGGCACTTCCAGAGAAAAGATCACAGGTTGTTTCAGACATTTATTTTAAAGCTTCATAGTAGTGATGTTAGAGAAGAACACAAAATGTCTAGCTTATTCTAGAAACCAGCTTTTACAGGGTTAGGATTAAGTAAGAGAGTTCTATGCTTAAAAAGGCACTTCTACCTACTACACCTAACCATGCTGCAAGTAGCTTCTGCAGTGGCCAGGACCTGTCTGCAGCCCAAGAACCCATTGGAAAGGAAATTGGAAAAAATCATAGGTTCATTAGTGCTCTTTCTCTGGCATGCAATGACTGTGCTTTGAAAGTAACTTGAATTAACTTGCTCCCTTCTTTTTCATCTTTAGTGAAAACTAACAGTTTGTCAGACACTTACATGTAGCACTTATCTCAGATCCCAGTTCTTCAATAAAGGTTATTTGGGCAGATCTCTATGCCCCAAGTCCACAATGGACACCAGAAAGGAAGTGGATTTCTCAGAGCTCTACCCAGTGTTGTAGTCCTGATGCTGCCTTTTTCCTCACCCCACTAAATTTCCTTTGGTGTCGTTGCTGGTGTCATTACTTGAAAAAAGCAGAGGTATCCATATCTCACAGGAAAGTTGTGGGCGTTAATTAGTAAATGCTCATGAAATGCCTGGAAATCCTCAAGCTGGAAAATGTACAAAACTTTTCTTATAAATATTGTTATTATTCCTTAAATCCCAATTCTATTTCCCCAAAGGCCTGCATGATTTTAAAGTAGGTCAAAATTGGGCTTTTAATAACTTGATCTAGAAATTCTAAAAATTTCCTCTAGACAGAATTTCGTACTGCTTAAATTAAGAAACATGAAGCCTGCTACGCTATTCCCAGAAGCACCATGCAATAGATGAAAACAGTAGTGAAGAGCATCACATTTACGAAGGCCAGTCTACTGAAGCCCAAAGATCACATCACAAATTCCCTCCTCTAAGGTCAAGCTCTTCTCAGAGGCACCCACATTACGGCACTGGTTGCCACCAGCGCGCTGGGTGGTGGATGGAGAGCAATACCAGTGGGCAGCGCTGCAGCTCCCATCTGTCCTCTCCCAGCCATGGTCCTCTCCAAGGACAAGCAATGGTGCTCCGGGCACCCAAGCAAGGTGTGTTTCCAAGATGAAAATTGGCCTTGAAGTGCCAGTTCACTCAGTGTTAACACATGCCTTTGTTTGCATAAGCTTCTAAAATTGTATCACTTGGCTCTCGAGAAAAACGTCATTCTTGACCTGTACAAGATTTCAACTGTAGGTTGAAACTGCTCTGCAAACACATTATTTGTGCAAAGCTCTTCTTTTTAGCAGAGCCACGGTATGCCTGAGGTGATATTATGAGTGGAATGCAAACATTTGATTCAAACTGGCTAGAACAGAGGCTATTAAAATTCTGTGTACATACCGATTGAAATGGCATCACCCATTAAAAGAAGTACATGGCATTATGCTTTTCATTTCCATTCTGTAAGAACAGACATGACTGAGACATCGGGTGTTTCCTGGGGTTAATGATAACCTGAGGTTAATGGTTCCTGGCTGAACTTTAGGGCCTCAGCTCCCCCTAACCTGTCATTAATCCCCAGGAAATGCCTGAAACCAAGCATATTATTTAAATCTGGCAGCAATTAATTTATCTCTGGACCTTACAGATGCTTATATTAAATTAAAAAGAGGATGATTTATGGAGAGTGCCAATAACATCCAGATCGAGGCAAAGATAGATGTTATCCTTAATATTTAAAATTCTAGTTTCCTTTTTCAACTGAGTCATTGGCTATCAGTTATAGTAAAGCTTTTTATTGAATTACTCTAGCAAATAGCACCTTTTCCCTAATTCTGTCCACCTTAGATACTCTGCCTGCTGCATGAAGGTTTTACCTTTTCTCATCTTTTTGAGTGTTTTGTGAATACTGCTCACTGTTATATTTGAATCAGAAAATAAATCTATTTTTTACCATCTCAGTTCAAAAAGAAGCAATTAACAAATACCAACTTACACGGTGGCACGTACAAGCAATAAAAATAACAACAATTATAATTATCCTCCAGCTCAGAAGCATTTCTGCAAGTCTCAGACAAAATAATAGCCATGATTTTATTTCCACATGTTAAGAAGATAGACCAAAACACGGCGTAAGTTGTTGGTTTCTACAGAGTCAGGAGGTGAAGTTATACATCGTGGGGTTTTTCTTTATTCTCAGTCTACCTCTTGCTTCTAGTCTAAGACTGGCAAGAATGTGCCAACTGTTTATTAAGGCTGCTGAAGCCTTCCATGAGTTCATGGTGTTGTGGTTTGGCAAAACACCATTAAATCAGAGACACAGGCATCACTGCAGTTGGCTCCACAAATATAAACAACAGCCATAAATCCGTTTAAACTAATCCATGTACCAACGGAAATAAAATCCCTAATCTCTCTGCCTTTCTGTTGTTCAGCTTTCACTTTCAAGTCTTATCACAGCATAGTGCCATTAGCTCTACAGATAAAATGAAGTCTTCCAGACTCCTTAAAATTTGAACTTTTGTTGTAAAAACAGCTCAGGAGAAATACTTGTAATCCTCTATACCTTCTCTATAAAAGGTGAACTGCAAGGGGACAAAAATCATTTTGTGCTCCTTTGCAGAGAGTTCTTTACATTATATTTTTAATCATAAAATGGTTACGGGAAAATCACACTTTATGCTTTAATATTTCTGTAAACTGATTAAATCAAATCCCTGCAGAAATATTACTGCCTGCATTGCAATATGAGCTCTGCTCATTCTCAGTATTATTCTAGTTTTTGAGAACAACGGGAACAAACATGTGTACATGTGGTCACGCATCTGTCTTTGGGTAGTATTAGCACTCACATTCCTGAAATCAATATCCTCTTTTTTTTTCCTTTTTTTTTTTTTTAACACTCCTTCCTAACATGCTAATTTTGCTTCCCCTTGATTGTTTTGGGTAACCTACCTATACAGAAGAAGCTGGTGCCGATAAAGCAGCCAGGCCTTTGTGATAAGTCACATTTTCACCAATTTTGCCATCTCAGTCCCTAATTGCTTGCTCTGAATGGGTTCCTACCACCGATAATATAAGGCCAGTCTGTGCATGTGGTGAGCTCTGAACACTACTGCAAAAATTTGCTGTGAGCATTGAAAGTCAGACTCACTGATGGGTGGATTCTTGATATTGGAAGAAAATGATCTTTCTCATTTCTGAACACCCAGAAAGTGTTCAGCAGCGTTATATTAACCTTTTTTTGATGAGCTTTCTTTCACAGGTTACATCTTCAGCATCTGTTTTGATTACAATATTTTGTCTCCTTTGTAGTGAAAATAGCATTATGTAAGTTCCAGCCACAGGTTAATAACAACTACTTAAAAGACATGTTCTAAGCAATCATTTTCGAAGGGGTGCAAAAGGGTTACAGCAAAATGACAATTAAATACCAGTAAGAGAAAGACAGGATAGCATGTGCCACAGTTGCACCTTCCTCTTCTTGCCCAGTCATGTACAGCGTGCATTTCTTTCTGGAGCTAATGACCTTCATTGGTGCATTGAAAGATACTTTTCCAGCTGATATAAGCATATTTTCTCTTCTCTTTTTTTCCCTTTGGATCAGGCAAAAATTCTTTAACCTTGACTGAATAACTGAAATGCCTACAAATTTTAATGAGTTAAAGAAAACATATTGCCAACGTCCCTGTAATCACTTAGTGCCCAATTCATATATTAAGTTGTTTAAGAGGGGCTTTTCCAGACACCTCCCTGCCTCTGGAGTGAACACTGGGGTATATGATATCATCTGTAGAGCTATGCTTATGGTAACAGTCAAATTCAATGGTGTTTACATGTTGTTTACTGAATGATTACTATTTCAAGCAAAAAGAAGCCAAATATCAAACTACTGCTACATTTCTTATGGTATTCCCAATTTTCACCATCTGGTATATCTAAATCCTCTAAATATGAGCTACTGAATCAGCATTTTGTATGCTTAAATGTGATTAGAGCTTTTCAGAGGACAAGGATTACATTTTACTGTAAATTTTGAGGTTTCGGAATTTGTTTTCACTCTTCAGTGGAATGAAAATAAACCCTTCAAACATTTTTGCAAATGGGAATTGTTATGAAATGTCTGTTTCTCGATTGAAAACCTGATCTTTTCAGCTCAAGTTCTTTCTCCTCTGGTCATAAGTGACAAGGGAACCCGAGGCAAAAACTTTCTCAAGAAATGTTTGTCAAAGCTGATATGTTGATACAACATTTTGGCTTTGATGAAGTGACATATTTCATTTCACTGAAAATATTCTGACCAACTCCAGATGTGATTGACTTATTTAAGCTAAGAAAACCATTCATTGTGAGACTCCAAATAAACCAATAAAATAGTAATGAAATGTTCTTTCAATTTGACAGCAGTGGTTCCAAATTCTTGTTTTTATCTAGGGAAGAAATTCATATAAATATAAACATATTCAGTTATTTTAAAGATGGACAGGACCTTCATACCCATCCAATATAATCTCCTGGATAATAATATTGGCCATTTCCTTTAGGGTCCAATTTTTTTTTCCTGTGAGAATGAATATACTTAGAACATGCCTATGATATTTTTGTGTAATATGTTCATAAAATCTTCTAGTAAAGCAGATAAAATCTCACCAGATAGCCCTCCTGGTGCTATCAGAATATTCTTATCATTAGAAATGTTTTCCTAGTATGTAACCTATCCTCTCTCAATGAAACCTCAGAAAATTACATTGAACTTTGCTTCAGAGAATATTCATCATTATTCTCTTTTGTACAGTTTACAGATTTATTTCAAATACATAGAAATTTTCAAGTTCTCCATTCAATCTTCCTATTTCTTGACTAAATAAAGTATTTCTTTAAATATTTCCCAATTGTCCGTGCTTTCTAAACTTGTCATTTTGAAGAGCAAAAGGATTAATTTTACAAAGTGATTTCTGAGTCATATCCAAATTTTCTAATAAAAAAAAAGTATTGCTTTAGAAAAATATAGAATTTTGAATCAAAAGCGTCTACCACATCCCCCAAATTAAATCCTTAAATAACTATGGATTAACGTAGATTGGATTTTCTACATCAGGCCCAGGTATTAGAGGCTCTATCTTTTGATGTAAGAGGAACACAAACAGCAGAAATTTGTGCCGCAACCTCCATTTGAATAAAGGGAAAGTAGTTAATCACCGTGTCCACCAGCTCATTGCCTCTGACTGTGATAACTATGGTACCACCAACACATGCCATGCAAGCCTTGGTACAGCTTAAGAAAATGTAAGCTGGCTGGCTTGCTGTGAACTTCATCCCTGTCAGTGCTTGGAAATCCTGCATGAACTACAGCTTTAAGTATCAGCTGTGGAATTTCTCGAGCTGCCTGACAAAGTGCAGGTATCACATCAGCAGCATCTGCCAAGCTATAGCAATAATCCCAAAGTCATTTCCTTCTCCGTGTGTCAAGAAGATTGGTAGGTTATCAGCCCAAACTAGAATTAAACCAGAGAGATCTAGAGCAGAAACACATGTATGAGAGTAACACACTGAAGTTTTTCTGTGAACTAGGAATAGTAAAAGCATTTTTTAAATTTTATTTTCAAAATCTGATAAGCTCACAGTTCGCAATGCTGATTTTATCCCAAAATCTATACACAGAAGATGTGCTTGTGCTTTTGTTTGGATAACAGTGCCATGTTAAAGAAAACACAATTACTGTCATAATTAATTTGGGATGTTTCCCTAACTAATATCATTATAGTATCTGTTTGATCCCGACTTAAAACAATTTGGGTGAGGTTTGATCACCAACAGGAACTAAAATCCAATACTTATTAATTTCTACTGGGAGTAGGCTGTCCAAGTCCACATAGATCAGAAAATCTGATTCTTACTGTTTTCTGTTAAAGAAGATGCCTGAGGCCAATAGAAACTTATGAGGTTTCATACCAAGACAATAAATTGTCATGCTTTGTCCTTTGATTTAATTAAAATATTATTAGTGGTGTAATCTTTCGTGCTGCAGGCTGAAATGCGAATGACCAGAGGAATAGCTTAATATAACATTCATTGTTGAAAAGACAATTCTATAGCTCTCTTTACCTAAGATGCTAAAATTTGATCTTTTCCCTAAGCCATACAATCAAGATTTCTCAATATTTAGAATAACTGCTTCTTATAAAAAGATTAGAAAACAGAAATGACTCTTTCTGTACTACAAATCTTCCCCTAAAATAATATATTCTCTTTGCTAGCCACAATACATTGTTTAAAATGCTGTGAAGTTTCAGAGAGTGAAAAATGTTATGCAGAACATTTTGATGATTTCACATTTGCCCTAAATATGCACAAAAGCCAATTCATATTGTTCATAATTTAATATCCTCCTTTTTATTCCTTTGGTGAATAGGAAAATAGCTGGTCCCATGGTTATAATCTATTTTTTAATATACCAGTAATGATTTATGATAGTTGTCTCTATGGAAGAGGAATGAGATTCCCTTGCATTCTTCCTCTGCTGACTTCAGCAATATAATCAGACATTTTATTTTATTTCCACTGATACCACAAAGTTCTAAAATCGAAGAAAAACATGTGTATTCCTTGATGCCACTGGAAACTAGCATTCAACACAGATGTTTGTGTTCTCCACATTTGTATTCTCCATATGTGTTCAGTTCTGAAAATCTCTGCTTAGTGTAGATGGTCACTTACTCAATTACTCTCAGGCTATTATGCTCTCCTAGACCTAACATCTGCAATTCAATATTTAATCTGTTTTCTTCATATAATTAATCTGTTTTCTTCATATAATTTCATATAATTCTTCATATAATTAATCTGTTTTCTTCATATAATTTGGAATAGAAACCTCAGCTCTGTTAAACCATTGTTGATGCTTTTTTCATTCTGAAAATGGCATTTAAAAAATCTTTAGCACAATGCAATACTTGAGGAAAAAAAAAGACTATTTTGTCTTAGTAAAAACTACTATGGGATCAGATCAGTGATTGGCCCATAATCACAGCTTTCCCCTGACAGATTGTTAGAGAAGAGTCTACATACTAGATTTCTCTGAGGAAATCAAAATGCTTTGTTTCTGTTGCAGTTTTCAGTAAGAAAAATTCAATAGTTCTACAGCTTACAATTCTATGATCAGTTATCATCTTTCATATACATCCTTTTTTAGTTTTGTAATAATTTCTGTAAAATCTAGTAGTAGCTTCCAAACAGTAGACATGCAGGAAGGGATCTCACAGGAATTATTGAGGAGTAGTCCCAGATGACATGCAAAAATAGCGAATACTTATAAAGATGTGCTAAGAAAGGCCTAATTATCTCACACAAATATTTCTACAGGCTGTTCCATAGCACTCTATGCCTTGACATTAC
>JAVCKT010028330.1:24326-49827 GCA_032273925.1 Rhynchotus rufescens
GATTTTCAGACAGATACAAGAATCCACATTTATCTCTATGAAGTCAATGACAATCAGTTATGGATGGATCTAGACAATTCTCACTGGTGGTCTCACCTCAAAGTCATTTTTTTTTTTTTACCAGTTTTTGTTTTATCCCTTGCTGAAGCATTTTAGGTACACACCAAATGCTATTACAAGAAGTCAGTCTGTAAAGCTGATTTTTCCTCCCTCACTTCAGGCCATTAACTTTTACAGGAAGCTTAAAAATAGATTATAACCACCACATGAGAATATTTCTTTGAATTCACCCAGGAGAAGATACAGGGGATTTAAGACATTTATTGTGGAAAGGGTTTTTCAAAGAGGTCAGCATGGCGTTTTGTTCCTAGAGAGGTTAGATTAACAGATTGCCTCTCATTTACTTAGAATATTACTTCCTTCTGGTAGCATGAAAAATGATTTATAAATAGTCTGTGCTTGTGCTAGTGTGTCCTGCTTTTAGAGGAGAGAGAGGAGAGAGGAAAGAGGCCATGCCCAGGGGTGGACGGGGTCTTGGGACTCGCCTTGTGCCTGGGATGGCCTGGCCAGAGCAGAGGCTGCCGCACGGCACCGTGGTGCCCACCCTTCTCCAGGACAGGGCAATGACTACCACCCCAAACCCTGAAAGTGAGCACAGCTCAAGGCTGAGACTAAGGGTGGTAGCTGCCAGGTCTACCTACCCTCTGTCATACCCTCCAGCATCACTATCAGAAAGGCTGGTAGCCAAAACCTCATTTCGTTCTAATTGGATTTTTAGGCTCTCCTGACAGCTAATCCTGCATCTGGAATGCAAGTCTAACTGGAAGACAGTCAAGCAGCTTTGCAAGGAGTTGTTGTAACTGCAGATTACTAAGTCCTTCATTTTCTCTGGATTTTCTTCTTTCTCTTAAATTCATATGATTAAATATGAAAATTCTGTGCATACAGAGGCCCACCAAAAAAGGTAGGGGTGAGGATAGCTTCAGTTTAACTAAATTTCCTGATGAGGAATTTTGTGTTAAACGTCTTGGAAGCACTTAAGATCTTTATACTTAAGGGGTGTACATCCACTACATTATTGAAAAGGCTGATGGAACAGCTTCTAGCTTGTGAGCTCAGATCACTGGTTAAAATGGTTGCTTTGACACAGGATTACATTACAGTCACACTATCCCTTAGAAATACAACCTGTATAGTTTGTGGCACAAACTTACATCCACAACATGGGATAGTCTTCAAAAAGGAAACCAATACTGGAGGGAATTGGACGGGAAATCTAAGACATGGCTAATATGGAGAAAGGTTTATTTTGCACTATGTGGCAAGGGTATTACACCATGGGGAAACAGATTGCCCTGGTAAAGCAGCCTGTGCCACAGCATCTGACCGTGCATGTGGACAGCAGATGCTGTACTGAGATGCACTACGTGCCAGTTCAGCCCTGCTCTCACACCTGGAGCATTTGACAGCATTTGTGAAGGTTTAACATCTCATGTGACAGGGATTTATCTGCTTTCAGAAGCAGGAAAGCTGATTAAACTCTGGAGCAGAGGTTTGGGTAGTACGGCAGCTGCTTGACTAGCTCCCGAGAGCCAACCTTACAGGAAGGCTGAACACTCTAGAGGTCCCAGTTTTACAACTGCACTGATGTATTTGGGCAGCAGGACCTTGCTGTAAAATTAGCCCTTAATCTGTGTCTTAATGGGATCTTTAGCCTGTATTAATGCGCATGTAATTATGAGTACAGTCAAGTTTAGAGTGCCCATTTCAGGCAATGGTTTGTGTGTAAAGTTGCAAGAGGCTACGATTAATGTTGTTATATGAGCTGTTAATTTTCTAGCTTTCTCAAACTCGTGTAACTATCTGAGGTGCCTTTCCATGTACAGATACGTCAGATCTTTTCTATTGCAGTGGGGTACATGGACAAACTTAAGATCTGCGTTTTATCTCAGCATTGTAGTGGTGTGTTTTAGCTAATTTTTAACCATAGTTTACTGTGCAATTCGTGTCATAGTTTTATCTAAGAATAAAACCTGAAGGGCTATTCATACCCATACAAAATCAGCAGGTTCCCTGGAGTTCTTATCCCCTTCGAGACTGTAATGGCATGTCAAAACAAGCAACATTTACTTCATCTTGTAATCTGATGGGAAATGTGGTCTAAAAAACTCCCGCTCTGTTGTCTTTTCATGTTAATTTGGATAAAATCTGAAATCTTTTCTTTTTTCTTTTCTTCCTCTGAAGTCTGCAGATGTTCAGATTGGTGGATAGTTTCCTAATGTAGCAGTCTGGTTTTCTTTTGCTGCAGATTTCGGAGTGAAAAACGCGTGACTATTTTATAATGCTATGTAAAGCACATAGTACTGAGGTAATAAGCAAGTTAAAAGTTGCAAACAGGAAAATCAAATTTAAATTTAAGCTTCCATTACTTAGCCAACTTAAATGAGAATTAGCTTCCTTGTAAGAGGTCTTTTTAAAAAAAAAAAAAAAGATCCAAATTTGTCTTTTTAATATTTATTCATTTTTAACCTTGAAAGGAAAATGTCATGAGAATCACCAGTCTTCAGATGGGGAGAAATCTTAAAATTATTACATTTGAAAAGGTAAATGTTTCAGCTCTAATTGATGCAAATAACAGCTTGCTCATTGTAGCGGGTTCACTGCTCTAAGCTAGCCCATCTGCTCAAGTGGAGACTCCTTTCAACACTTTCAGATATTCTTGGAGTGCTGGTAGTGACCTCTACTTCATACAGACATTTGACTTTATTTCCCAGTTTGTTGTGCATTTTGTTGCTTCACTAAAATTTCTGAATGGGCTGATGTGTTTATTTTCTCAGTTGAGTTAAATATTTCCTTTCAACTATATCTTTCTAAAGAATTACCTCAGTTTTATGTCTGCATCTACTGTAGTTTTACCTGGGAGGCATAGCGTGAAATTTCTTGTTTTGTTTTTCTCTTCATGATCATCCGTGATTTTGTATCTTTAGTCACCTTATGGATTTAAAACTCAGAACAGATCTAATAATGCAATGTATATTTATCTAACTGAATCTGTTGCACCTGGAAAAGAAACAGCATGAGATGTCTCTTATTGAGCTGTCAAGCTTGCTAGTAAACTTTTTTTATACAATAGGGCAATTTTGCACAATTTATCAGAGTTTTAGGGAGCCAGTTTGATGACCTCAGACCCACTATTGCCCTTCTTTCTGTTAATAAAATGGGCCTCAGCACAAAGCTCTAGATCACGGGTGGAAATCAGTAGTTTTGGCTGTATAGAATCTGGTGTTTGAAGGCTCTGTTTTCTGCCCAACTTTGGGGTTAGTGGTTCACACCAAGAATGCAAGATGAAGAAAATCTTTTTGCACAGGTTAAGTGCTTCTTAAGTCTGCAGCAGATATGACCTGTGGCCATTTGAGGGAGAAGAATTGCTTTTTAAGTGGCAGGTATATTTCTTCTGCTGCTAAATACAGGATCTGCTTCTTGCCACAGCTGAGATTTTGGGTGGTTTTGTTTTCCCAAGGTATGTGGTAGTACAACAAAGACAGAAATCCATATTATGGAACTCAGTAAATGTCTAACACAGAATTTAATTGGCGTAGGTTGTACAACTGTGTCAGGACAGGCTCGACCCCTTGCTCGGTGCTTTCACGAGAAACAACTGGCGACTTTATTTTAAGTGACATCCTGGAGAACTTTGCAGGTAAACACAGCTGGAGAGAACATCTTTTTTGTTAACTTTATGGGGTTATTGTTCATTTGGCTGGTCAGGAAATGGGTCACAGGCAGGATGATAATCAGATGAAGCCCTTGAGCAACTGCTTTAAAAAAAGCCTTTTTCTGGTCCTGCTCTGATACCCGCAGGTCATTGGCGGGGGAGTTTCAAATGTGTTGTCTCTTGCAAGGACAAAGGGAGGAAGTGCTTGCAGCGTGTGCATGCAGGAGAGATTGATGCAATCTTGCAACTTGGCAAAAAAGCTAACTATTGGGAGTCTTTTACTAAACACTGCTTTGTATTTGATATCCTGAAAACAGGGCTTGAAACTCAGTGTCAGTACCATTGCTTCAAACTGATGCTGTTGTTTTCTGAACAGGCTGATTTCTAGATGGCATTACCAATGAGATAGTGAATTGAAATTAAATTAACATTTTTTTTATTTTCAGAAGTAATTTGTATAAATGGCATCTTTAATAGGCAGTTGTCACTTTAAAGCAATTCCATAGTTTCAATGTTGAAGATACTGAAATTATGAAATTGAAATTATTGGTCACTCAACTTTACACTGCAGTTCATGAAGAGGTGTTTAATTTTACACTAAATGTTGGTCTTATTTCATCCAGTACAGTAACGTAGATTATTTGATTTGCTAATTTTGATAAATGTTTAGATTTTAAAAGTGCTGCATTCAAACCTAGGACTAGACGTGATACCAGCATAAATGAGCTCCTAAAATGAATTTTTTTTGCAGGCTTTCAGAGCTAACTTAGACCTGAACTTCGACAAAGCAAACGTAATGCAGAAATTGGTATTAATTGCAAGAAGCTGTAGGGAAATAGGTACTAAGATCTCCTCTATACATTGCACTGCAGATAAAAACTTCATTTTAATAGGGTATCTGAAGTAGTTCTCAGTGTGAGAGAGAGTCCGTTTGGAGCAGTTCCCCTTCAGCCCTCCAGGTATTCAGTAGTTCTGGTTATTGTAATTTGCAGAGAATCCTAGAATCAAAAGTAATCAAAGGAATAGACATGGAACCACTGAAGGAACAAGCAGGTGTTTTTTTAATAACAGACAATTGTCTTCCACTGAAGACAATATTTTTTTTTCCTTTTTTCCTTTTTTTTTTTAATGTGCCTTCTGCCTTCTTTGGGTGTCTGTCTTTATGTTTAGCTCCACATTTTGACATCTTTTCTGTATATGGACCTTTTCCATTTTGCAAGGAGAGTAGGAAAATCTACTGCAGCAAATTATAGAAAGTGTAAAAGGTCCTCTGGTTTTCAGCTGGCGTCAAATTTCCGTCAGGGCTTGCTGGTTTGGTGGACAATTTGATGCCAACTTGAGACAAAATGAAGATATGCAAGAATACCTCCACACAGCGCAGCTTGCCCTATACACTAAACCTTGATCTCTCAATGAAAACTAAGCATTGATTCCTGTAGGTTGACTTACTATTAATCTATATGTCATTTTTCTAGTATAAAATCATGCGGCATAGTCAGGGGATTTCATGTAGCACTGCCAACTCTTTACCTCAGTGTAGTCTTTACTAATTCTGTAACACGGGAAGTGGCGGGCAGGGTGTTTCAGTAGCAAGTGTAGAAGATCTGAATTAAATGAATTTTTAACAGATTTCTAGGGAGTGTCCATTGTAGGACAAGAGTCTTGACTGGCATGTGCCAGACTTGGGCTGAACTAATATTGTCTCCACACATTTCTAGATGAGGACTATCTAGCTTAGTGAGGAAATACGGGCAAGACAGTGCAAGACCCAGTGCTTTTTAATATTGCCTGTTTTGTGATTAGCTGGAGTGATCTCTGCTTTGTACTGTGAAGTGGACACTTTTCTTAACACTATTTTTTTTTGCGTAGATGGAAATGAGTAAAGCCAGGCTATTTGGAGCTGAAACTGCTGCTCTGCTAGCCAGGCGATGCTGTCTCTTTGCTCATCTTGGTGGTTGAACAGCTTAGCTTGATTCTTTTATCTTTCTAACGGCATTTGGAAAGCAGTGAAGTTTGTCCGTGTGTTGATATGCTTGTCTTTGTGTTGGGTGGGGAGGAGTATGGAGGTGCTAGACTACCAGTGCTGGTGGTTTGGGGCTTGACGTGACACCCTGTATCACAACCAAGCTCTTGGCACATGTCTGGAGCTCTCATCTCCTGTCTGATGTGAAGACAATCCCAGTCAGACAAGAAGGAGCAGCACTGACTTCCAAGATGGGCATTCTGTGCCAAAAACCAAGTATATTGGAAGGGAGCAAGAGAGGGGAGCGATTTTCAAAACGCATCCCAAAAGCTGATGATGCTTGGGGATTGTGTGTGGAAATGAAATGCGTTGACCCTGGCTGTTTTCACCAGCTCCAGGACTGGTGGCTGCATGTGCGTTAACAGCAGCTGGCACTGCTGTTGCTGCACACCCTCCCAGTGTAAATCACTCTTCATCTGATCATAAGTGGGTGCTAAGACTCGATTCCTTCTAAGATAGGGTAGGTAGATGGCCAGACAGTGCACCTTGCTCCATTCTAACAGCTACTTAACCTTTCTTCGAGATACCAGACTGTGAGGAGTATTTCAGGGGAATGGCAAGCGAGGAGATGTTTTCATTGTGTAAATGAGAGCTACAATTTGAAGGAAAGCAAAATTTTGGGGGGGTACGTAGGACTTGAGGAAGAGCTTCTTATGAAGGAAGTAACTGGTTTCGACCAGGACTGCTTCCCTGCCAATGCTTCCCATAAATCTTCTATGCTAAACCTGCGTGCAGGTGGTTTGACCCAAAAGCTGAGGGAAGATAGCAGGGAGAGAGGGAGGATGTGGAAGACAAATGACCTTTTGGTAGTTCACAAGGCTTGGCAAGTGTGCGGGGTAGACTTGGGGTTGACAACTTGTGTTCAGACTTCCATTCTCCTTGGAGCCATTACAGTCTGCAGGATAAATAGTGTTTTTGTCCAGTGAACTTATTATGTTATCTGGAACATGTACTGAGCTTGAAGTGATGCTACGCATTAAGCAGTATTTCTGGGGACTCCACGTAACAAAATGGCTAGTATTTATTGCTCTTGTGATGAGTTGTCTTGTTTATGGAATCAATAGGTATGAAAGCAAATTGAGGAAACACTAAGTTATCTTGTGACACAATCGTGTAGGTAGGAAGCCGACTGAAATGTTATCCTTTATTCTGCAGTTTACTCGCTCTGTGGTGCCTATGCATTCTAACACACATACTATGCAATATCATTCTTTTTTAAACCAGTTCACTTACATTGGGCAGGAAAGGCCTGAGTTTAGCCTTAATTTTCTAAAAATTCACAGAAAAAAATACTTTAAAAAATAACAAAATACAAAAAAAAAAAGACAAAAGGAGGTAAAAAATGCATAAAATAAAAGCACAGTTTTAGACTGCTCACATAAGTGTCTTTCTAGCACCAAAACAGCATCCACAATAGAAGCAGCTACTTGCTGTGATAGTTTCAATTTATGAAAACTGTGTACTAGATAAAATTATATTGTGATGTGTAAAAAGTGTATTTTATAGCTTTGGTGACTTAGTTTACTGTTTTGTATATATGAATTTTATAAATCTATTAAAACATGACTTGTTATACTGTTCTTTATGGGTTATATATTTCAACAGAGTCTAGAGAGTGACTTTTTTTTTTTGCTTTGTTCCAACACTTTCTGCAAAAACTGCTTATTGAATAAATTACAGCATGGACCACATGAAACTACAGCTCTCATGCAATAAAATCTTGTTCTGTAACGTTCATAATCTCCTTCCTCTCCAGTTTTGGTTGACTTGTTCTTCCCAAACATGTCCAAGAATTGACAGCAGGTCAGACATAAGCCTGTGTAGAACTTACCCCTTGCTCAGTTGTGACATTTCACTAGGGTTTAGGCTTTCCAAATGATGGGAAGTGGAAGGGAAGATGCAACTAGAGGGTTTTGTGCATTGTCCTGAAAGTTCAGATGGGGAAACTAGGGAGCCTGTTCAGCTTTAGACTGATTTATCTGCCACTGAGTAGGGTTGAGTAATAGGCAGGAACTGCTCTTGTTTCTTTCCTGGTGCCCTGTCCCTCTGCCAGACTTCTAACGTGTGACCCTTTGGAGAGTCTTCAGCAGCCGTCTCTTTCCATACCAGCATCTTGGCATCAACCAGGCCTGCCAGGATTTGAGCCCCGATCCTTAGGAATGCCTCTAACCTTTCCTCGCGTGTGCTATGACAGGTCAGCGCTGGCAAAGTTTTATTGCAGATCTTAGAGCTGTTTCTTGTGTAAGCTGCTAATGCACAGTTACATTGGCAGGTGCACAACCGGAACCACTTCGTGGAGCATTGCTCATCCTTTTTACCAAACTCTGGAAAAGTTCTCAGTTACATTTTCCATTTGGGAATGATGGTTTTTCCCAAGAGGTGCTGAGTGCTGTTATATTGTCACTATTCGGCTTCTCACAAAGTATGGTCAGCTCAGGTTTTATTTTTCCTCAGGTGTGAATGAACAACAGCAGCTCCAGGTGCTGCTAGGAAGTTTTTTGGATCTTGGTTTGTTTTAATCAAGTTTCTCTGTTTTTCAAGCTCAGTCTCCAGAGCTGTAACCAAAATAAGAAATATGTAGTCTGTTTTGGACAAACAGAGCTAGTAAGTAAGGCTTCTGTCAGTGATTGCATCAAAAATAGGTACTAAGAGTAAGCAACGGCTCTTCCCCCAAATCCCTGCTTTCCCAGAAGAGTTAGGAATGTCGTGTAGGGAATTTCCCCTTTTTCTGTGGTGTTCCTGGACTACTTTGCTATGGTAGGAAGCTGCCTCTCTCCCTGTCTAACCCTCTAGCAGCTCTGTCACCCTCTGACAAGAGCATCTGCTGGGAAAGTTTGAAGTTCAGCCTAGCAAGTTGCTACAGAATCAAGTTGGAGCAAGCAAGGTTAACCAAACGAGGTAAGTCCTTGCTTAAAATGGTGAATCTGTGAAAGCAGCAGAAGTGCAAGCGTGGGATGTGGCTTTGTGATTGAAGCGGTGTCAGTTTGGGAATTGCTGCTACTCCCAAAGCCTCTGGGATGAGCTGCAGAGCCAGCACCTCGGAGGCAGCCAGGAGGCGGCAGCAGCGGCTCCGGCTGCAGCCCGGAAAAAAAACGCGTTTCCAGGAATTGCCCTCAACCGTCCCCACGGCAGAGCTCCCTTTCTCTCCCTGCGTGAATCATGCTGACGGGAAGCTGCTTTTCCTTGGGGTGAATTTACTAACAAGGAATTGAGTCGATTAGCACGGAATGTCTGTTTTGCTCACCTGTGAAAGTTCATCCCAAGCTTTCCTGGTGTGTTTTCCCCTTGCAGAAACACATTGCAGGGCTACTGAGGCCCTCTGAGCTGGCGGCTGCCCTGAAGGACACGTCCCCTCTCCCCTTAAGCCAGGCTGGCTTCGTCTCTCCCTGCTCGCCCTGCTTTGTGGCTGATAAATCAGAGCTATTTTTACATGTGCAAAACCTGAAGCTTGGACACATGGTCACAGGCATCCCAGGGGACCGGGGATGGAGAGGGTCAGCCTTCCTCAGAGCCAAAAACGCACCAGCCGCTTGAGCTCCGGCTGTGCGTAACCCCCAGGGCAGGGAGAGGGGATCCAGGCACAGGTCCCTCTGCAGTTCACGGTCAGCGAGTTGTGTTCTCGGAGGTTTCTCTCTCCAGTGCCAGTCTGCAGAGGAAGGGAGTAGTCACGGCTCACAGTCCAGGCCTGGATGGGTTTGCAGGGAGCAGCTCCGGAGCGGCCCTTGTGCGGCCGCCAAGGCCGCCCTCACCCCGGCGCTGTTCAGGGCAGCGCGGCGGCCGGGGAGCCTCCTGCTTCGCTGCCTCTGCCCTGTGCTCTGCCTCCAAGCACCAGCCTGGCAGCAACAGCCGGCGGATGGGGAAGAGACCTGCATCACAAGGAAGATGTGGGCAAAGGACAACTTTCCTCCTGCCTCATCCTATCTTTAGCATTCCTTCCCTCCCTCTGGCTCAACTTGGGAGTTAAGCTCCTGTGTGGAAGCGTCTTGCGTTGAGCACAGTCCCCTCCGTCAGTGCCTTTGGACAAAGCAAGACTCAGCCTCCAGATGCAAGTGCCTACCCAGACCTTGGCAGGGCTTGGATGGGCACCGCAGCCTTCGGCCAGCACGGGAAAAGCCCTTGGAGAACAACAGATCACATCAACACATATGTTAGGAACCTCAGAAAAAGAGACACATTTTATTCCTATGGGGAGCTCCCTTCTCTCCGATAGCAACAACTCGTGCTGAGAAAGATCAGGAGCAGAGCAAGAACGTAACCAAAGCCGCGTGAGCCCAAGCTGAGGCAGAGCCACGCTAGTTTTCCTCCCACCTCCAGCGATGCGGGGACGATTCCCCTTTGGCCAGTTTTCTTGAGCTGAGTTTCCTCCGCAGGGAGGAAAATTTGTCTCCGAGAACTTTCCGCAGCCCGGCGTGGTCCCTGGCGAAGGGCAGATCCTTCCTGAGGGCGGGCAGCTGCCCCGTGAACATCTCCCAGCTGGCCAGCGCGTCCACGGCCTGGTCCACGCGCGCCAGCTCCTCCTCGGAGACGTTCCTCTCGAGGGCGGCGATGGAGGCCTCCAGCCACAGCTCGTACTCCCTGATGGCGTCGGCCGGCCGGGCGGCGAGCGGGGCCGGGCCGCGCGCCTCGCCCGGCCAGCAGGGCCGCTCGTCCGCCTCCAGCTCCGGCGCCACCGACAGGGCCTGGCTGCCCGCGTCCGGCGTGAGCGGCTCCGACAGCGAGGTCACCGCCTCCGAGTCGTTCTCGCAGCACAGGCCCGAGTCCGAGCTGAGCGGCAGGGCGTCCTCGGAGGCCGACAGCTCGGCCGGCCCGTGCCGCGGCCAGCCCGACAGCACCGTCTGCGTCCACGCGTAGAGCTTCTGTAACGAGAGAAGCGGTTCCCGGTTGGGGAACGGCGGGCGACACGTACGGCTTTCCCAAGGCTTCTCGGATGAGCCTCGTCATTCCAGTGCCTCGGTTGGAAGTGCCACGTTCCTGGCTGGGAGAAGGGGGGTTACCCTGCAAAGCTGGGGCTTTTGCTCCCTCCTTTCCCTGGAGCCCCTATCCAAGCATTGAGCTCCTCGGAGCTCCCATTGGAGTCTGGGGAATCCGAGCAAGCCCTGGGCTGTGTCCGCCCCATCAGAGGGAGACAGGAGAGAAATGGCGCTGACCCCCTTCCCTGCATCCACGATCCCCGGCAGCCGAGCCGCTCGGCAGGGAGCCGGGTCTGTTCTGAGGCTCCCGAGATAAACGGGAGCATCTCCTCTCATCACCTTACCGCCTCGGCGGCAGCGCGCGCCTCGTTGCAAAGAGCAGCTCGCCGCCTCGGGAGCCGAAACGCACCACAGGGAAGGCTGGGCTCCAGGAAAGAGCTAACGAAAGGAAAATGTCTGAGACAATTTCCTTTCTAAATATTGAATGCTACAATGGGGCATACAAGGAGCTGCTTCTGGCGCGTGTATTCCTTAAGCCTTGGGGAATGAATCACAGTGCTCCAGTCATCACCGGATAAAAGGTGATCCCTCTGTCTGGCTTGTTAGCATGTACTTTTCTTGCACGTATGTGCGTGTTTTTCAGCTTTTTTCACACCCTTGTGGCCTATTTCTGTATTTTCTTTTCTCAGCTCCCAGCTGATGCCCTTACACAGCCCTGCAATTGCCATGAGAAACACGGTGGTGGCACTTAAGGGATATGAGGCTGAGATGTCCCCCCGTCCTGGGCAAGACGATGGCACCGAGTCCCTCAGCCCTGTGGAGCTCCCTTGTCCCCCAGCTTCCCACTTCCCCCTCCCTCGTCCTCCCCCCTTGCTCTCTGTTTAGGCAAGTGACAGAAAAGATAAAGAGCTCAAATTGAGGGGGTGGGAGCAGTCGTCCCCCCTTTCTCATTTCAGTCTGGGCACGGAGCCTCGGGGAAGAATTTCATACAGGAATAAAATGGCCTCTTTCAGACAAGTTAAGCCACCCTGCCCCCTCCCTCTGGGGCAAGAACAAATGCAAAGGGACAACTCCTCTCCTGCCTGGTCCTACCTCCAGCTCCCTTCCCTCCCCCGGGAACAAAGAAGGCGCCAGACCCTGCAATGGGAGCTGCACGAGGGAAGGGGGGCAGAGATGCCTTTGAAAGCTGGAACCAGCCCAGAATGTTTCGATATCTCTTAAAATTCCCAAGACAAGTGAATTTTGGGAAGAATGGCGACTGTTAGGAGGCACGTTTCCCAAGAAGAGAAAAAGCTGCTGAGAGGAAGATGGATTATTTAGGTCAAAAGCAGGGGATGATTAGCTCAAAATCACTACAAAAAGACCGAAAAATTTCCCTGCCCCTCGGTCTCTGGGTGGCTTGTTTGATTCAAAGATCTGAATGCTTTTTAAGGCTGTAGCCTCTGTTCTTGTGCTTAACCAGAAAGCGAGAACCTCTTTGCACTTTTTCATGCAGGAGCATTTTAGATGGATGCCCACACCAAGCAAATCACTAGGAATGAAACCTGTTGCCTGGAGCTTCACAGGGCTCCAGTTTGAGCCCATCAGCAGCAGCAGCTTCTCTCAGTGCAGCCAATGTACGAAGTGCTGGAGGACCCTACATAATAAGCTGAGATTCTTCCTTATGTTGTTAAACAAAGGAACTGCAGCAAAGAGCCTACCTAATGTTTTCTCTGTGCTCCCAACAGCCCCAGAGAGGCAGAAAACGTTGCTGACACACAGGGAAGGACACGGAGGTGGCAAACTCCACTTCCGACTGCCGCTCCGACTGCACTTGCTCCGCCTGAAACCTGCCCACCCTTCCTGACCTTCTTTTCCGGAGGCATAAAACAGGGTAGGACCTTTGCACTGTGTCTTGTGAACATTGCGGCTCTGGAGGTGGTGCAAAGAGCTAGGAGACAGTCACAGGGACTGTACAAAATACCCCCGTTTAGGCATCATTTTTGCTCCCCATTTCCCACGCTGCTCCAGGACGAGCTGGTGGGTCTGTTTCTCACCCTGTAGCACTCCATGAGCTTGAAGCCCACAAAATACCCCCACTTAGGCATCATTTTTTGCTCCCCGTTTCCCACGCTGCTCCAGGACGAGCTGACAGGTCCGTTTCTCACCCTGTAGCGCTCGACGAGCTTGAAGCCCACGACGTGCTGCAGCTTGCGGAGGCAGATGGGACAGGGCTCCAGGGGCCGCAGCAGGGCCTCGTCGAGGCTCAGCGCGCCCTGCATGATGCACTGCAGCCAGCGGCAGGTCCCCAGCCCCATCAGGTGGCAGATCTCGTGGCACGTCACCTTGCGGGAAAGCAAAGATCGCAGCAGCGCGTGGTCACTCAAGCCTCCTGCTCTCACCACCGTGGGGCAGAGATGGGTTTTACCCAGGCCTGGGTGAGGTACAAACCCTGCACTGCAAGAAATGCAGGGTGAGGGACGTTGCTCGTCCTACCTTGCAGCACTGGACCATCTCGAGGGCGCTGAACGGCACTGTCCGCTCTCTGCTTTCCTTGCTGGCTTCACATGGACCTTCCTTCTGCACCAGGGGAGTCCAGTTGCCGCAGCCAGATGGGGGGAAATCTCCCGAAAATCTGGCAAAGCTGCAAACTCCCACTTCTGCAACGAGAGGCACACGCAGGTGAGGTGCTGGCGCTCCTGTGCCTACCTCTCACCTTAGGAGCAGGAAAGGAAAGCTGCTGTGCTGCAATTTTAGCACGCTGCAAGCATCGGGATGTACCTCCCCAAGGGTTGCTAGTGCATCAGGTTCCTTTGCTTAAAACAGGAGCCTCAGCCCTATCTCTCCTATTTTTGTATTGCGAGAAAACTAGAAAAACAAAAATACACAGTTCCTCTTATCAAAAAGCTGAATGAAATTTTGAGAATAAGATATGCCTTTTCTAGTCTCCCAGGGAAGTTTTGGGGTACAGTTTGTTGCTTTTTTGTATGATTTTTTGTTGTTGTTGTTTTATTTTTTATCCTGTGCTAGCAGATCATCAGAGGCAAATCCCACCTTGTCCAGGCAGGAATTTGCTGAATGTGAAGCTCCAGGTCTCACATGGGTAAAGGTCCAGCAACGTCAGTCCCAGGACACACAGGGCATCCATGGGCTTGTTGTTCTTCAGGAAATTCAGGATCCCATCTGGTCAAATACAAGAGAGATGTCCATTAATGTGAAGGTATGAGGGAGCCAGAATTCCTCCTGCTAACAGAAAGGAGCCTGTAATCCAAGCCACACATTGACAGAGCTGCTAGACTCAGTATCTCCAATGGAAAATCTAATAGCCTTTTCTGTCATATTCCGTTGAGGAGTTGCTGAGGACTTTGTAAAACCAGATGAAAACTAAGGATAGATTCCTGTTTTGGCATGGGATGAATTCAGCACTAATCTGTGGAAATAAGTGCCTGGAACTCTAGGAATTTCCCTATGGGCATCCCATTGCTGCAGCGCTGCTCAGCGCTGAGCATAGGCTGCCTCAGTACCTGGAAACCGCTTGTTCCAAAGGGATGTTTGTCAGCCAGGAAACCCATCATCTCTCTGGGGATCTGGGTGACACCTGAACTCTGATTTCCTAACATGAAAGGCCAACACAATCCCCACCTGCACCACCCCGGCCACTGGTTTACTTTGGCTTTGGACAAGCGGTGGGGAGCTGGGTGTGCGGGCAATCCGCAGCCCTTCCCCTTGGAGCCCATTTAACCACTGAGCAGGGCAGGATCTAAACACTGCAGCGCCGATAAGGGCAGGCAGCAGAGGAAAACGTGACGAAAGCCACTTTGCTTTCCATTCTTGTTTCCAGGCTCAGAGTGATGGGTTTTCCACAGCAGCAGGATTTCTCCCTTCCTCCCACTCCAGGATTTTGTGGGCCTTTCCGAGGGCTCTGCCGGCCTTACCTGCGTGCAGCTGCACTCGGTCCGAGTCCTGGCTGTGGCGGTAGCAGCAGTGGATGGAGGAGACGGGGATGGAGGGAAGGCACTTGACACGGAGGCCCAGGAAGAAGGACTCGACGCAGCTTTGCAGGGAGTCGAGCAGCGAGAGCCCCGCGGGCCCTTCGGTTAAGTCTGCGGGGAGAAGCTGCACGGTCAGCACCTCAAAGCCCAGGGGAACCCGAGCTCTGCAGGGGCGTCCCCAGGGCTGCTGCAGCGAGAAGGTGGCTTGCTCGGCAGCAAGGGGCCCGCTATGGGATGCTGAGGGCATCTCCAGGTGGTTATAGAGAGAGTGAAGGAAAAGAGGGGGCTCCTGGAGAGGACATGATACCTCTCCTAACAGAGCGGATGCTCCAGGAAGGTTTTCCCTGAGATATAAGTTGTGCAAAAAGATTAACCTGTGGGCTGGGTGGGGTGGAATGTTAATTTGCATGAACTGCCAGGGATACTGGCAGGATAAATGGGGTTTAAAATTAAGAGGAGTCCCAGAATTGTTGTTTTATCCAGCATTATTTTACTTATATATACACATATAAGTATATACACACATATATATATACACATATGTATATATGTATTTATAGCGTGCCTTACCCAAAGGCACACATGGCATTCATGGCATTTGCAGGAGATGTTTACTGACAGTTGTCATCCTGGCTTGGGACTCTGGCCTGGAGGCATGTCAGAGCCTTGGATATTACAAACTCATCTTTATGGCAGCAGTTTCCTTTCCTACGTTAGCCCTTACAAGAGGCCAATGGGTATTAGTGTGCTCAGCATCACCCGCCTCCCTCCGTGCCTTTCTGGGTAGCTCAGTCAAGACACCGTGTTCTCCTGGCCCACGTTACCTATCGGCTGCAGGTAAATGTGCTTGCGGTAGAAATTCTGCTTCCTCCTCAGCATGGAGTGGTAGAAGGTTTCGAAGTCTTCGGGGGCATCGGGATGGCTGAGGAGCCAGTCGAAGGCCGTCCTGATGAGCAGCGAGCAGAAGAGCGTTCGCTGCGGGTTGTAGGCTTCGGAGAGGAAGAGCTTCTCGGCGCTGGAGAAGGCTTTGACGTAGAGCTCCTGCAGTGCGGGGTTGGTGGAGATGAGAGCGTCCTTCAGAGCGCGGGGCCCGAAGCTGAATTCCTGAGCGTGTTTGCACTGCAGCATTTTGGAGGCTCCCACTGGCTGCGGCACTGCCTGCAGGGAGGGACGCAGCCGTCAGCGTGTGGCCTTGGGAAAAGCTTTTGCTCCCACAGTGGTTTGTCCCGAGATCCCGACCACCAGTTTAGACAGGGGACTTGGAGCTGGCCAGGAGCCCTGTGCTTTTCTGTGGCAAAGCTGCTGCAGGGCGCTCCGTATCGGCACGTACGTCTCCGGTTTATGGGCAACGTACCAGTAGATGGTGCTCAAGAATGTGTAGCCCCATTATTGCTGCCAGACATCTAGATTAAATCATCTGGGCTTTTTTGTTTATTTGTTTGTTTTCATGCTGGTGACCCATCCCAAAGTCCCAACAACATGGCAAATGTCCCCATGTATTTGCAGACATCAGGCTGTAAATGTGTCATTGGGAAGTGATGCTCCTTTCTGGTTCAGCTAAAACTCACCAGTGCTGCAGCTCTCAAAGGCACAGAACTCCAGGGCAGGATGAAAGAGGGAGACCTTGGCCCTTACTTTGGGCAGCTCATCCTGCAGCCCACAGCCTAAACTTCTGAATGATGTGACTGACCCCAGCCAAAGCAGCTTTGCTCTGTTGACAATTCCCTCTAACTGCTTTTAATCCTCCCCCTTAGCTGCTGACCTGGCTCATCAGGCTGTGCCATGTGGCCAGTCCCATGTGCAGGTGGGACGAGACACGAGTGGCTTGTGCTTGACCGCTGTTCTTCCCTAGCTACTTGCTTACGGTCCCACTGCCATCGTGTCACTTCATAAGCAACTTCGTGTCACACTGTGTTAGCTTCAAGAGAGATGGTGATGATGCTAAGTGGTAAATAAAGGGCAAATAAAAGCCCGCAGCAAAAAGAAATAAATTCATAGCATTCCAGAAATATCCTTTCCAGGGTGCTCTGCAGTGTTTTCCAAGGAGATGCAGAGGTCAGGCACCTGACCTCAAATGCCACAGGGATCCCAGTGGATATCCTGGAAAGAGCAGAGAAAGAGAGAAAAAGAAGTGCTACCTCTCTGGCTACTGTATGTCAGGGTTTTGCAAAGAGTTTTTTTTCTTTTTTCTTTTTTTTTTGCAAGGAGACCAACCAAGTAGAACTTGAGTGTTCTGCAACAGCACCCTGGGCAGAGCCACCAGCATTTGGAGTCGTGGCCTTGAAGACTGTGTAAGCAGAGCTCTGACTCCACGGCGCAGGCAAGGCTGCTACCAGAGGATGACTGATCAGGGTACGGATATTGCACACATGGTCATTGTGTGCCAGCAAATCCCAAGTGTTCTGGAGCATCATATTTATTGCACATATTTCCATCTAAGAATTCCATGACCAAGATGCAAGTCACAGACAGAAGAGTGGGAATACTCGTGTACACACACAAGCACTGGGTTAATCTGTTAGGCAAGTTAAGCCTGCTTTAAAAGAAAACCCACAAGCTGCTGACCATCACCATTCAGGCACAGGAAAAAAAAAAAAGAAAAAAAAAGAAGAGAAAAAAAGAGGCAAAATATTTTTAGAAGGAACAGGGTATGTCTATAATTTAAGTAGCTCTGCAGCCTAGCTCTGTCAAGTGTCTTTCACTGGCTCTTGGGAACAGTGATATAACGATGAACTCAGTGTTTAAAAAACAGTACCAAAGGGATCCACATTCTTTCCTCGGTTACTCAGAGATAGCTTTGGCAGTTTGTGCCAAAAGAGAAAGATGGCAGCCTACTAAAATTAATATTTAATTTCTTTACATGTATCCAAGTAGCCCTTGGGAAAATACTTGTGTGCATGAACAGGCCTTAAAAAAATCCTCATTCTAATGCTATTTTTTGACACTACTACATAGCAAATGCAAGGGAATGGGTAAGCAGTTTCCTTTCATTCCTGCAGGCTTTGTGTTTTGCTAGCATTAATGCTCAAATGCAAACAGCACAGGGGGACCTGAGGAGGTAGTGAGTGCTTAATCCAACAACAACTTCAAAGTAAGACCTACGCTGCTTTCTCAGCCACCTCTTCATGCTGCCAAATTGCTTCTGTTGGTTTTTGTAAGTTCAGGTGGGGTTGTTTTGAACTTTGTTACCCAAATTTCTGCAGTTCTGGCTTAGTTCTACACTCAGGAAGGTAAAATGAGATTCATGGCCCTACTGAAGTCATCAGGAGTTTGGCTGTGGCCTTTAGTAGGTCAAGATTTCACTTATTCTTATCTAGAATAGAACTTATCTATGAGAAGAACTTATCTATAGAAACTATTAGCTGTATTAAAATCACTAAGCGTGAGATCTGGCTGTTCCAATGAGATTCTTTGCAGATGCAGGCAGGGCTTTGCAGAACCAGCCTAGGAAGGTCTCCGTGATGGTCCGAGACTGCATTTGCCAAAGAAGGTTTCTGAGAGGCACAAGCTGCTTTTACCAGCGTTTCCTGGTAAGCAAATGTAGTGGGGTGTGCAGGAGCAGGGCTTGCTTGAATAGATGTTGCAAAATGAATAGATTTTTCTCTTCTAAATGGGAAGCAGTGAGGAGGGGGTGTCTGCAGCAGCAGCGAGTACAATGAGGGCACAGTCTCTTGGCATATGTTCCCCCGGGCTCTCTCAAGGAATATAGTGTGTACCCAAAGCTGTGGGCTACACGTTGTTTCCCAAGACTTCCTAAAAGGGAACATTCACCCCGTACTGGCTTTCCCTATCTATGATCACAGGCGTCCTGGGAACATCCACCAAGCCCCAAGACGTCCGTGCTCGGTCGCTGGAAACCTCAAGCAAAGGAATTCCCTTGCAGTGCCTGGTCTGCAGTTATCTCCCTCTCCTGGGCTCCCTGTTTTTACTTCCAACAGAATAGCAATGACCCATCACATTCACCGAACCCAACATAATTATTTTTATTTAAGAACATTTCCTAAAATACTTCACTAGAGAAAACTAATGTTTCAGAAAATTTTTATGGATCCTGCCAGCGGTTTAAAGCGGAAACCGTTTTACTACATTAACTGTAGTAGATGCTATTTGCACCTGATCTAATATATGGATATACTGTGTCATTAAGTGAAGTGCTGCAAAAGGGCTTTGTGATGCTCAGCCTGCGTGTCGAGGATGCAGCACGCTCGGCTGCGGCGCCTCATCAGGGAACGGCACCGCAGCCTGCACAGGCTTTTGGTTGAAAATCCCAGCGTGGTGATGCTGAAGGGAAACCCCCAGGTCTCCTTGTGCCCCTCAGGTACCCAGGAAGGAGGGATTGCAAGGCAGGAAAAGAAAATAAAGGTGCAAGAGGAGAATACAGAAGTAAAAATAAAATATACATCTATTGTAGTTTTATATATATATATATGAATATTTAGTTTTCAGGCCATTTTGCTTAAAGACTAACAATGGATTTTTATCCTGAGTCTTGCAGAGGAGAAATGTCACCAGGGCAACCCTCAGGGTCCCTGCAGAGCATTGGCAGGGCCACCCGGAGCTGGGAATCCCAAAAGGATCTCCCTGAAAGGGGAGTCCCACACTGGAACTAAGCTGGACGCTTTTCTGCCTGTCTGGCACGCCAGGGTGCACGTGCTGCACCAGCCTTGACCCAAAAGAAGTGTTTTTTCCAGGCTCCGCACCTCTCAGCTGAGCAGTTGCTCTATTCCCGCTGTTCCAGTAACCTGTAAAGGATTTTATACACAACTCAAGTTACTCATAAATAATTCTCTTTGCAAATCGGGCACCTATAAATTATTCTCTGTAATTGAAAGTCATCCATGAATTATTCTTTTTGTAATTCACAGATTTGTCATTTATTCTCCATTCTGTTGACACTGCTTGCTGGCAGTGTGCAGCATGCAGAAGCCAAGGCGATGTCTACAGTACCAGGCAAGTTCACTGCAATATTCTGCTGTGAGAGAAACAGTCCTTGGTGAACAGATCCCATATGGTGCTGATCCAGGAAAGAACATGCAGTGCATAACAGCTTTATCTGGATTTGATGGAGTCTACCCCGAACACTGAGTTGTATATATGTAGTTTTAAGCTGATTGTTCCAAAGTTGTCTATTTTATAAGTCAGCTTGTAAGTCATTTCTCCCTCTGTCTCTTATACATGCTGCAGACTGCAAGTGCATGGAAGGAGGGTTAGCTCAGCCTTTTTTCCCCTCTCAATTGTTACGAAGTGTTTAGAAATTGATTCATTTTACTGGACTCTCTGGATGTGAGAAGGACATCAGCCAAGTCTGTTAAAATTGAATAATTGCTTAAATTAGGCACTGTACTGTAAATAAGTGGTGATAGTGCAGAAAATTCATAGCCCGTCAACCTAAATGAAAAGCCCAGAGCAAACATAACAAGCATCAGCTAATTATCAATAAATGCCCTAGTTGCTAAATAGCTCCTTCCCTGAGATTTGTGTTATCTGCTACTGCTGCTTTTAGATCACGCTCTCCTTCCCTGTTTAACTCACGTGACAGCCTGAAAGCAATTTTCCCTATTTGTTGACCTATATGAAAAAAGATTTTTCCTGACCAACAAGTTCATTCAATGAACACTCACAATGGGTAAGAAAGTCCAGTGGAATGGGAGAAAAGGAGGATGCTCAGACATGGGAGCATTTAACCCTGGTGCAAATTAAATGCTCATTACTGAAGCTCCTTCCTCAAGGACCTAAGCGCAGTTGTTTGTGCAGACGGAAGCTTTGCATTAAGAGACTTTGCATTAAATGGCCATGAAGTCATGAATCAGATCTTTGTGTGTTCCAGACCATAAAATTAGACAAGATCTTTCTGGCCTCAGGTACTGTTTGATCCCAGTAATATATATGTGTAATGTCTCCAGATTATGTATGTGACACTGAAACAGATGCTTTGTGTGGTCTCTTTGGGAATGAGTCGTTCCTGGAGCTGTGGAAGCCTCCAGGGATTCACACATGCATTTACCTGGAATAGCATCTACCTGTAACTGAGTGATATCTTACTATCCTTAAGGCTCAGTCCTGGAAGTTCACCCTCCCATGGATTTTATGATACATTTGCTTGGACAGGTCAGCTCGACAATTCATTTGTGGACAAGTTTGCAGAATTAAAAAACAGATTTGTAAAGGTCATTATGTACCTAGACAGGCTCTTGCAGGGCTTCAAAAACACCTGCACATCTTCTTCCCCGATGCTGTTCTATGTTCAAGGCTGCTCTATTCCATCCATGCTGCTTCATATGTACATGTATTAAGGACATACATGATCCGTAGTCTCAGCCTTCTTATATATTCTATGCTCGTACATAATGCTACTCTTTTTTTATATTGCTTTCTAGCTGAGGGTCTCCAAGAGCCATACAAATATCAATGACCTGGTCCAGAAAGTAAGGCGGATATATATGCCTTGCCCCTTCCACTTGCTCATCACCTATTTATTCACCATTTTTGTGTCATATGAATTCCTCTGTTCATTTTAGCCCTGTTCCACACTTTATAATACTCTTTGCACATGTGTGATGGCTGCTTTTTTTTCCTCCTTGTTCTTACAGGAAACAGACCTGCACGATCCCCTGGCTGTTTCATGCACATTTGATAACCAAAGAGCCAAAAGCCCCCAGAAGTGGAGAGCAGCAGTACTAAATGACAGACATGGCCCTGCAGAGATAGCCAGGCTCACATCACTCACAGCTCTGGGCACTTTGCTCTTCATCATAGTTGTCTAGACAGGCTAAATGATTTCTGCAAGACAAGCCCAGCGTTGGCAGGAAAGCAATTGCAGAGTTTCCATACAGATGAATGCACGAACAGGTATGGCTGTGCTTAGATATTCCCTGGAGCACGGGCATTATAGAAGTGGTTGATCATGTGGCATAAATGCACTGTAATGCTGTACCTCTTCCCAAGGAAGCAAAGCGCCTTATTTGCAATGCTGCCAGGTAGGGAATATTGGCATCATTTCACCAAGGAGAGCAAGGGGACACCGGGATTAGAGCACAAAGTCAGCATGACCTGGGGCGAGCCAGACCCCAACCTTGTGATTTCTTACTGGCCACCTATATACATCGTAGCTGACAGACAGCACTGACAGCTGATTTGGTAGGAGGCACGTTCTGGAAATGCTACACAAGTGGGTCCTGTCCCCACCTGGCCCCTTGGTCCTGCAGCTCTGGGAAGGAGGCAAGGAGCCCTGCACTGCCCGGGGGATCCCACCAGTCGGTGTGTGGGGAAGTGAGGGATGCTCCAGTGGCAGGAGGGGATGCACCATGCACTGCCCCTAGCCCCCAAGCCCTGGGAGGGAGGCACTGGCACAACCCCGAGCACCGGAGCCCTCAGGATGATGCTCTGACCCAGCCTCTAGTGCCCGAGCCCGGGCATGAGCATTGCTGCCAGCCTAATCACCTGGGGGAGAGGGCACCGAGCAGGACTCCGTGCCCTGGGGAGCACAAAATGAGCAGGACCCCCCTCCTCAGCTCTCGGCAAGGCTGCCCCGAACACAGCCGGGGAGGATGCTCCGAGAGGGACCGCAGTACGTGGGGAAGATGCCCCAAGCACAGACCCTACACCCTGGAAGGATGCTCTGACAGGGACTCTGGTATCTGGGGAAGATGCCCCGGGAAGGACCCCCACACCCGGGGAGGACACTCGGAGGGAGACCCCCAGTACCCAGGATGCTGCCCCGAGCGCAGACCCCCGCACTCGGGGCGGATGCTCCGAGGGGGACTCCGGTACCCAGGGAGGATGCTCCAGCACGGCTGGAGGATGCCGGAGCGCGGGTGCCTGCTCCCGGAGGAGGATGCCCGGAGCCCCAGGAGAAGCCCCGCGGGTCCCCCCCGTTCCCTCCCGTCCCCCTCGCCAGCCGCGGGCCGCACTCACCGCCGGGCCGGGGCTGCGGAGGCCGGGGACGCGGGGCAGGGCCGGGAGCGCCGGCTCGGGGCTGGCGAGGCGGAGCGGAGCCCGGCAGCGGCGGCGGCAGCAGCAGGAGGAGGAGGAGGAAAAAGGGGGAGCACGGGGGGGGGCTCGGCCCCTCCGCCGGGAGCCCACGGGATTCGCCGAGCGGCGCCGGGGCCGCCTCCCGCCGCGGGCTCCGGCGGGCGGCGCGCGGGGCAACCGCCAGGGGCGCCCTGCCCGGCGGGGACAGCGGGGTCACCCCAAAGCGGGGCGGGGGGAACGGGCCGGGCGGCAGGGAGAGGATCTGCTTGATGAAGTGCAAACAGCTCTGGTGCTCCTTGTAAGAGGAAAAATACAGCCCTGCAAGGTGAAATTTAAATATCAACTTGTGGTATCCGGCCTTTTTCCTTGGTGTAGGCTCGAGTGATGGGTCGTCTCCAGATGAAGGAGTTGTGGAAGATGTGTCCCTAATAGATGAGAAAGCCGTGGAGCAGCTGGCCGAAGGGTTAATTGCTCATTATCTGCCTGATCTGCAGCGATCAAAATCAGCTCTAAAGGAACTGACGTAAGCAGCCTTCTAAAGGCATCATCTTACATGTGTGTGCTTTGTTTGCCACATATTTCCGTGTAATGTTATAACTATTGTTAAAGCTAATGTTCTAACCTGGAATGTAACTTACTGGAGCATTTCTATGCTATGTATGTCTCTAAAAGTCAGAATGGGTAGTGATATTTAAGGTTATGGGAATAATAGTGAATGTGTAAGCGACGATGGAGCTTTTCAGTGTTTTGACCAAAGAATGTAAATCTAAAATCCATGCACCCAGGTACAGCAGAAGATATGTGAATTTGTAAGCTTCTTTACTTCTGTAGTGGAAGGTCTCCTGAAAACTGCAGATTAATTGGTTTGAGATGTGCTTAACACTTGTGGCAGCTTGTAGTGCAGATGTTTTTTGTGCTGTCTTTCAGGTGTGCTGCAAATGATGCATTTGTATCTATTCAACTCTTTATGCATTGCTAGCCAATTTCAAGTAAGATAAATCTGGTCTTGGAAAGCACCTATTTAAAGCTTATGCTTGAAACTAAAATATATTAAAAGAACTGTTTTGGGGGAAAAAAAGTCTTGCAGGTACCTCTCCTAGGTTCTTGAGTGAAACTTTACAAGAACTTGACAATAAGGAAATAAATGACTTCTTAGAAAAGAGTACCTTGAAAACTTTGCGTGTATAGCCTATCTTTACATTCCTCTTTGTCTGTTCTACTTTACTGTGGTTTTATGCATCTTGTCTTGTTTCAGACAGAACCAAGAGGTATTACTAGAAACAATAGAGCAAGAAATATCAAAACTTAAAGAATGTAACTCTATTCCTGAAATCAATGCCTTGGTAAGTATAATTGATGCTTAACTAATTGCATGCTAGTACAAGGTTTCCTGATGCTGCGTTTGTAGCAGTGCTTGTGCCACTGGTGTATTTGTTTGTTCTTAGCAGGCTATGAGGCAATTACGCTCCAGTTTCAATATTTGGGACAAATTATCCCTACTTTCTGTCCCACTCCCACTGTGCCCTGGTAGGGTGAAGAAGTGCTTTTTTCATAAAACAGGGAGAGAATTGTGAATTAAAAGCAGGCTCGGTCTGCCAGTAGTAGTATGTGCAGCTGTTCAACAGCAGAAGCCGGAGCCAAATATATGCAATCTTCCAGTAAGACTGCAACGTCAGCTCTGCATGTCTCCTTGGGCTATCAGGAAAGGTTAATAAAAAATATGGGTGTATGCTGAGATTTTTATTCTTTTTTTAAAGCATGTTAATTCTGCAGCAGGTGCTCTGTACCCAAATACTTTGCATGCCTGATCAGGTGTGAGAATTTACTGCAAGCTTTTTATATTATGCATTAAACAGGTTAAAGCTTTATCAAAATGTTCTGGTATCACTATGTTCGTAGTTGCCATTTTGATGCATAGTTTAATAAAGCAGCTATTTCAACTTTAACTATCACTACTTTTCAAAGTTTTCAGAAGCTAAGCACTATCACAACAAGTTAGTCAATATTAGAAACGAAATGATGATGCTCCATGAGAAGTCATCAAAGTTAAAAGTGAGTAAGATCATTTTTTTCTTCTCTAACATAGACATTTAACTAGATATGACTGGTTTTTAACCTTTATTTTGAAAGTACACTGAAATTCCCAAATGAAAGTTGAATCTCTATTAAATCTCCCTCTGAAGTGTTTTTCTGTGTGTTTTCAGTAGCACTAAACTGTACTTGGTTTTAAGCTTTGCTTACCTTTCCTTGTGTTTGAACAATTTATGCATCTGTACTCTTAATGATATTCAGTGTCATCATGTTTCTTTTGAATATTAAAGCTATGCCTTGGTCTGCCTTGCCATCCAATCCAACTAGTTTTCATAGTTGTTTTGCTTGATGTGTGGGTGTTCTTTTTTTTTTTTTTTTTTTCTCCTTCCCCTCCTCTGGCTGGGGCGGGGGGGCGAGTTGTTTTGAAACTGTCATAAATACAAGCATGTTCTCTCTGACATTCATTCACGAAACTCACAGATATGATGCATTTCTAGTTACATTATTACAAGATTAGTCTTTCAGTCTAGCCAACAGAAATAGTTGGAGAAAATGAACTGCCTAGTGTTCACCTGTCTGATATAGAGTGTTTCGGGGGAATCCATTTACATTGTCCATATGTATATCACAGTAGTGTTCTTTAAGAAAGAAATGGGAGGAAGAAAAATGAGCCTTTTGTGCAGCATTGTATTTGTAACCTTGGTGTGTTTCAAGAAGAGTGTGTGATGAGAACAGGAGGAATATTGTTTGTAGCACCACCGTCTATTTTTCCTTGTCTTTTTCTCTTCAGAAAAGAGCACTTAAACTCCAACAAAAGAGGCAGAAAGAAGAATTGGAACGAGAACAGCAACGTGAGAAGGAACTTGAAAGAGAAAAGCAG
>JAVCKT010028331.1:0-23919 GCA_032273925.1 Rhynchotus rufescens
TTTCTGCAAGAGCAATTTAGAGGCTGAAGAGAACTATATTTGGTTCAAAATACTCCTTCAACTGCAGCAGTAAACTTGCATTGTGCTACTGTCACTTAGGCATTGTCTGCATTTAGGGAGAAGGAAATGGAGAAGAGAGATGCTCATTTTTGTTTGTTTAACAATGTGAACTGCTTGAACTTGGAATTTCTAGCAGCTAATTTGAAACCATTTGTTTGTGTGATGATGAGCTTGCCAAGTTACTTCTGGGAGTGCAGGTTTGCTGGTAGGATTCATAATTTAGACTTGTTTTCAAACAGCGTTGTGTCCCCTGGAATCCAGGAAAGTAGTCTTGCCTTAATGTGGAGTGATTGGAAAACCTGTGAGACTCCCATTAGCGATGCTCTCCAAGCTTTGTTTTGTTTTCCTCCACTAAAGAAATCACTTTCAGTTATTCAACACTTCCCATTCCCTGGCTTCATTTTTACCACTTAAGGTTCAAATGTGATGATGATGAAACAGAATCATCTGAATGGAAGAATTCATCCCAGCTGTGGGAGAACACCAGGCCTGAGCTGAAATGAAAATCCAGACTGCAGGTGGTTTTTAAAAAGGAATAGATGACATGAGCAGAGCTTGCGCAGTAGTCTGGAGGGCACCGTGCGTTCAAGCTAAACAACTGCAAAAAAAATCTGGGTCATTCCCAGAAGTTAATTCACACTTTGTATGGTATCTAGACATGCTAGAAATGAAGCTGTCATCAAGTGACTTTCACCAAGAAAGTACTAGAAGTAATTTTGGCTCTCTTAAGACTTCAGATATTACTAGAGAATTCAGGCTTGCCCTTATTGACTATGTTCTAGTCTGGGCTGTGTTCCTATATCCTGGCCTTAGAGTCCAAAGCCTTAAATGTGTAGGGAGGTTCCCATTGTTTCTGCAATAGAAATAAGTGGCCTCCAGCTCCTGTGCTTGATTTAATGAGCTCTGTGTAACCCACCACTAAGCAAATGTAGTTAGTTCAGTTATCCTGCTTCTCCACATAAATGTTATGGAGCACTGGAGATAGAAATTGAGCATTTATGACAAAATTTTCAATCTGTTTACATTTTTGGATGAACATTAGTTATACAACAAAAGCCTGGAAGCTGTTTTTTTTATATTGTGTTTATATACCATATATACTGTTCCAAAGGATCCCCCAAACATCATCTAAAACTACATGCAATTTTCAAGAGAAAGTTTAAGGTAAAACTAAAACCTGATGGATAGGGAAGAAAGCAGGTACTCTGTTCCCCTCTGCTTCAAGGTATTTTCAGAGGTAGTTAGATTATTTTTGCTCTACTTGCAGTGAGACCTGGCACTTACTTTGCAGTTCCCATCAGGAAACCTTAAATACTTATGGGAGATCAGTGTCACTGCCCTTATTTTTGCAGAAGGAGTAGAGCATAGAACTGTGTAATTCTGGCTCACCTCTTACCTGGGATGCCCCCTTGGTTTTGACTTGCAGGAGTCCATCTAAAATATCTTCATATTCTTCTTCTATCTACTTTCCATCAACACTATTTTTAAAAGCAAAAGCAAACAAAAACTTCCTAAGAGAAACTTGGTTGTCTGAAACCAGGTTTACCTAGCAGACATGGATACTCTATATTATATTGCAGCTAGAACTGTAATAAAATCTTGCTTGTGAAACCAATAACAGTGTCTTGCCATGCAATGCTTCCTTTTGTGGACAGCAGAAGGTGCTGACAGTTTCTTTTTCTGTAGACAAGAGTCTAAAACAGCAGACGAACTCTCCTGACAGTGTAAATTGCTCTGGCCCAGCTAAAATCAAATTGGAGCATTTAAAGATATCTACCCTTCATGTTGGATATATCAATCTCTGTGAATTACTTTTAAATGCTCATAAAGACTCTGTTAGGGTTTCTGATCTTTTTGCTGATATTTACATCAATCCTTCAGAGCAAGGATCTCATGGTCAAATTTTCATAAAATTCACTCTCTGAAGTCATATACAAATATTCAGCACCTCTCCCTTCCCAGAAGATTACAATGAGTTTGGAATAAATAGATTCCCATGCAGGATGAAGTTAGCAGGTGTGTTTCTGCACTACGAGATAGCCCTTACCCTGCAGATCTGGGCATGGTTCCAGCACGGAGCAATCCTGGAGCAGCACGGATGCTCCTGCAGCTCCCGTGTGGCTCTTCCCTCCATTAGCCAACTGTGGAAAACGCAGCTACGGCTCTTCCATCATCAGGAATTGTTGTCTTTCCTGAGGATGTTTTACTGGACAATCTGTACAATGATTTTTTTAAGAACTAACTTTTGGCAAGACTGAGAAGTCCAAGATAAGGGAGTTGAGACATAAAATCTTAGCATAAGCTTATGTCTTTGATAGGTATTCCATAATGGACATCCTGTGGTTCCAGTGTGACTGGTCTTCTCTACTCACCTTACCATGTCCATTGAACTGGACATTAGAAGCTAGAATATATACTTGGGCCTTGTTTCCCACTTGATTTCATTTATTTTATGAAAATATTTATTCTCTGTTACCTTATTAATCATAGTTGGCTGGATGTTTTCTGGAGAATCAGTGGTTTTCATTTACAGTAGTGACTTGTTAAATACATAATCTTATACTGCACAGAAATAACCAGAGTTACAACCGCATTTGTCTGCACAGGACTTGGATCCCATACAAAACTAAAAACACATATGACAAAATATAAAATAAATGAAAAAATCCAAAATATTATAACAGAGTATGTAATATATCACACAGTGTTTAAATAGACCAGTATCATTAGGAACTTAGTCTTTAGGGACTGATTTCAGACCCTTCTTTTCTAAAGAGTCTTCTGTTGCTGGCAGACAGTCCCCCTTGAGAGTCCTTACACCTTTTGAACAACTGAATATGCTTAGAGATAAAATAATAACCCGTTACACATATTGCATTTTTATTAACAATGTAGAAATGCAGGTCACCTTCAAAAATAGATTCCTTTTCAAAAACAAGGAGAATAGCTGTCAAGCTCTGACTGTGGGCAAATCATTCTTAAGTGCTTTCTCTCTATTTTGTTTTTTAAAAATAATTTATTACAATAAGTTTTATTTTAATGGCACTGTAAGAAGGTTGAAGGTTTTCAGATAAGAGGAAAATGTTGGCATGCAATTTTCAGCTGGGATTTGTGAATTATTCCTAGTTCTGTATAATCCTTGATCTCCTTTGTAAAGTACTAGGGCTAATACTATTAGCCCCATTTTACAGATAATGAGGAAGTGGCATGGGAACTTAATAACTTGCCCAGGAAGTTCAGTCAAATTAATTGATAACGTACAATATCAAAACAGAACTGGATTCTGCTTCCCCAAATTCAGTTCTGAATTTAGTAGTTGCAAAATGGAGGCAGGTTTCCAAAGTCCTGTTAATTCTGATGGGAAACCAAACCCATTTATTCTACTGCAAGGTGAATTTACGGTTACATTTCTGAATTTTCATGCTTGTGGTGAGCACAGATTCATGTCTCTGTCTCTTTCTGATTTTGTTGCCACTTATTTTTTGTAATGACGTTTGCATGTTATAAGCACAGCTGCAGCCAAGCAGTTATATACAAATTTTTGGGGGAAGTGCTAGGACAGCAGTGCAGAAGTAAATGCTTTTACTTTTCCCTGTAACGCTGTTGCACAACTTCTTGGCGTGACTGTGTTCAAAATGCTTGTGGAACCAATTAATGATAAATAATTGATATTGGCAGTTGCCATGCAATTTTTTCCCAGTCGTTACTTATGCTTAAACACAGCACACTTCTTGAGCTCTGTTCAAATTTGCATAAATGTCAGAATTCATCATAAGGCCACACAAGATGCTTTTTCTCAACCCTTCTGGTTGACTACAGGAAAATGCATATCCAAAGTACTCGCTAGCTCCTTTATTTAGTGACGTGCTGCTGGTCTCTTCTACCTGCTGTAAGATGTTGTAGCGTTTTGCTTCCTGCCCCATAGAGCTCTGCCCACCTGAATCAGACTTACCCCTAAGGGAAGTGATGGAGGGAAGTGATGAGCTGTTTCTCAGGAAAAGAAAACCTTTCTCAGGAAAGAAAACCTTCCACGCTCAGAGAGAAGCTAACTTACAATTAAAGGACAAAAGATAAGGGAACACTAACAAGAAAAAGCAGATCTTCCTAATTGCTGGGAGGGCTTGCTCTTTCTTACTGGGGATTGTTCTTCTATTGGCAAGGAGTGAGCAAAGTTTTCATTTAAAAATCCCATGGTAACTCTCTGTGAAGATACTTGCAAAAACAAACAGTCTAAGTATTTGAATTTTTTGTAGCCAGACCTGAGGTTTAGTTTTCCTGGGAGATTATCGAGTCCCACGATTCTAGCAAGGATTGCACTAGAAAAAGCTATTCTCAATTGCTCTTACTCTGTCTGAAAAAGCCCCTGATCTTTTTACTTGGATTTTGTGTGTAGTCTCAGTGTTGATTCCTCATTACAAATGCTGTCAATATTGTGTTAGTGTTTTAGGCTCCTCTTAAAAGCCCAGTCTTAACAAAACACCCTAGTGGATAGCTTGCTGCAGATTTAATAACGATTTTTCATTGCTGGATGATTTCTTCTAATTTTCTTTTGAAGTGCTAAAGTCAAGGATAATGTTTCTTGTGAAGTTTCTTCTGAAGTTCCAAAAGCCCAGGATACTGCAGGAACCTCCCCCTCACCTTGCTCTCTTCTGGGCTGCTGCTCAATTCCTTCCTCTTTAGCCGAGGGTGTGCAATTGCATTGTACTTGTCTGAGCTGTGTTTCTAGCAACTCCCTCCTTTATAGGAATTAAAGACCTGGGAATGTGGAAAGCATGTTGAGAAGGAAAGGAGACTTTCAATGTCATAGTGATTGCTATGGCTAGAACTATCTCCTAGGACATCTCAGGGGCTGCCACGTGGGCAATATCTAGTTCTTTGCAAATCTTAAGCTAGTTCCAAGAGCACTCTCCTTGGCTGCTATTTTTCTAATTCCTGTTGTGTGTGTTGCTTTTTTCCCTTGCTTGTATCTGCAACCTGTGTTTGCCCACTTGCACAATCCTTTACCTGCCTAGTGTTTACTTTCTGCTTGTTACATCTTGGGCAGTCCTGTCTATCAAATGTAAAATCTGTTGAGGAAGGAAATACCTGCCTGCTGTAACCAGCAGCACAGCTTTGCAGGCTATGCACAAAGACAGGTTTAATAGCTCTGTTGCTTACTGCACTTCGAGAAGATTAGTGTTTGTGCAGGTTGCTGCATACACCCAGGTGATTTTAGCATCAGCCAACCTAGATAAAGCATCAAAAAAAAAAAAAAAAAAAAAAAAATCAGCCTTGCTCTGTTTTAATGAGAGGGAGGATAGAGACCATGTGGCAGAGACTTGTTTTGAATCACACAGGAATGTGTGACACCTGGGAAAGGAATCTAGGTTTTAAGGACTAAGGTGGTCTGCAGAGCACTGCAGGCATCTCTCTCTTCTCTTGTTTTAAGTTGTGCTCCTCCTGTGGCCATCCTGCCAGCTGTGCACACACTGTGGAAGGATCTGTCTTTCGAAATTAATTTTTAATATAGAGCAGCAGAGCAACCTATTCCAAACAGACCTTGTCAAGGTCTAAATAAAGAAGTCCATGACGGTCTGAAGTCAAGAACAAAGTAACAGCAGTTACTGCCAAGGCATGTCTGGACCTTTGTGAGGTGCAGAGCCAAGCTGGTGCTAGGTGAGAATTGAAGACAGATGTTCCTTCACTGTAAAGTTTGCTCAGGCTGTCTTGTAAAGCACAACAGAGACTTTGCTCTGAGCATGTTGTATTAGTCAAGTTTTCACAAAATACCCTGCAGTTCTTGTTTTAAAAGTGTATTTAGGTTTATGCCATATTTTTTTCTGATAATACTGACTCATAATGTTATAGAATCTCACTGTAAACCTCTCTTTCCCTGATTAATAGCCTGTTGCTACAAAGCATCATGTATCCTACATGCCCAGTACAAAGTTCCTCTGGAAGGTGCACAACTCATTTGGATAAGAGGAGGAGCACTGACCTTGGATGAGTCATCTGCAGATGAAAAGCACCTGTGCCTTCTCCTTCATTGACACCTTCATGGGTGGAAATGAGGCCAGTTTTGGTGCCCTTTAATCTGGAGGTTAAAGCCAGTTGGAGGATAATTCATGGAGCATCATGCTGAAGCCTGCATGGGATGATACCTGTCTGAGGAGTGTACCCTTAGCTGAAAGACTAAGCAGGTATGTGAACAGCTATTTATCCTCTTCTTTATTTCAAATTCACTTTCCCTGGAGGTAGTAGTGTTGCTTTTTTTTGCCTCTCATCATTGCTGTGTTTTGTGGGATTAGCAGCATTGTATTTCACAAAAGCTATAAACTTGAGTTGGAAACATTGTGACTTCCTCTTTCTCTAATTGTCTCCAAGTGTTCTAGAGTTATTTGGGTGTAGAAACTTTTTATCCTTCCTAAAATAATCTAGAAATTCAGGTTTTTTTTATTCTCTTAC
The DNA here is from genome assembly GCA_032273925.1 of Rhynchotus rufescens. NCBI lineage: Eukaryota > Metazoa > Chordata > Aves > Tinamiformes > Tinamidae > Rhynchotus > Rhynchotus rufescens. Next base: position 6,505 of record JAVCKT010028331.1, read on the forward strand.
TAAACAAAAACGATCCTATTTGTTATTAAGTTTATCTTCATTGTCTCAAATCTAGTCCTTTACTGTCTGCAGGTTATTTCCATGGCCTAGCGTTTGTTGTTGTTGTTGTTATTGCTGTGGTTGTAGTGGGGTTTTTGTTTGTTTTAATGAGTAGGTGTGAGAACACTGTGATATTGCCAGGCATGAGCTACAAGTAAAGAGTATGGCTGTTACTATAAAAGCTCCAGGACTTTGCAGAACTATTAAATGATAGTGACATAATTCTCAAATTTATATATTGAAAAAAAAATGCAAAAAGCCGTAAACATTTATATTTTCAAATCGTGAAAGCAACACCTGCTGTGTATTACAAAGCTGTAAAGGAAATTATCGGATGATACTGTGCTTTTAGGAGACACAATAACAGGCTAACCTGCAGAGTAGAATATGGTTACAATCTTCTTTTGCTATCTTCAACTCTTGTTATTGTATCACAGTTCTGGTGCAAAATGTCTCTACAGTAAGAGTACTGGCTAGAACCTCACAAAAATTGTAAGTCTTTATCCTAGCCATAGATCATGGGGTCAGTTTGAGCTGGGTATCTCTTTTGTGTCTGTCTGTTTGTGTAACTACTGCAGTGAATCTCAGAACACGGGTTTCTCCTTCCAGCTGCAGGCAGATAAGAGAATGTAGTGAAGGAAGAAAAAAAGTCTGTTTTTTTTTTTTTTTTTTTTTTTTTTTTTTCTCCTGGCTCTGCAGAAAGCTTGAAGTGTCTTGTTCATCTTAATGAGCTCTTAGTCTTAAATCCTCTCCAGAGGAGGGAAGGAAAGAGGAGGCGAGGGATTGCACACCTCCAGGCAGAGTCCCTCATTGCTATGAACAGTCCATTTGCAAGGCCTGGGGGTGAAGGGTGGGAACTGGGATAGTTTCATCTCTCTAGGAACTGTCCCAAAGGAAGTAGAGACACTGGTAGGGTCCTTTGGTTTCCAGGAGAAGACCTGAGCTCTCCTGATATTCCCATTTTAGCTTGGAGGTGGCCTGTGAGGGTGGCCCATACCTACAGATTCCAGATTGCATTAACCTGCTTGGGATCAGATCTTCAGATTCGTGGCTCAGTGCTAAATTACAGCTGAGGACTCATTAAGCAGCCCAGCCCTTTTATTTAAAAAGGAAAAAAAAAAATCCTAACACTTTTAAAGCTATCCAAATCGGACAGAATAATGAAGACCAGATGAAAAAAACTGCTGTAGCCAGTCAGGCTTCCAGGATGCAACAGATCCTCCTTTGGCTTTGTGCCATTTTGATACTCTGTGCTGGTGGTAGCTGCAAGAAGTGCTTGAGCTGCAGTTGTGCCAGTCTTCGAGTTCCAACTCTGGGTGGATGTTTTTGTTTTAAATGATTGATTCTGATCTTCTTCAGAACACACCTATTTTTCTCTGCTTTATGTACAGATATATTCCAGCCTCCATTTCCAAGAGTTGAGAGCAGCAGCTCTGCTGCAGGATTCCCTCGTTTCTCTGGTGTCCTTATTCTCCATGTAGTGGTTTGGTTGTTTCTCCAAGGGTTAAGTCAAAGTGCTTAAAGCATACTTGCTTTTTCAGGAATTTTGCCCGGGATTTGCTCCCTGTAGGATAATAAACCTTCACTAATCCATCTGCTTACCATAAAATAGCTCTCCTTGCCACCAGCCTGTTTCTGTGTCTAGAGATTTTATTTATTTATTTATTTTACCTCCCTGTATTTTCATGTTCCTTTTAGCTATACATATCTCTGCTGAAAGAATCCTACTAAATCCCAGCCTATGATGCTACGTTGTGCCCTCAAAAGGGGCCAGTCCTGCTGAGCCTTGTAGGAGCATTGCTATAAATCTGAACTTTCTGACTAGAATCTTTAAGCTTGTTGTCATCAGATTTGGCTCTTTTTGCACCTGACCTTATGGCTCTGTCTCTTTCTTTTGAGATAGTGCCAGTTTTCCCCTGAGAAAAATAAAACACTTTTAATATCAATGTGACACTGTTTAAACCTCCCAAACTGTTTTCTTTCTTCTTAATCGTGTAGTCCTACTCACTCTCTTCCCTCTTAAACGAGCTTGGTTTGGGAAGGATTAGTTTCTTCCTTCATCAGAACTGATCGTGACTCCTTCTCCATTCCTCCTCATCCAGAATTCACTGTAATCCCACAAGAGGAATCTATCCCACAGATAATTATGCAGCCAGATGTTTTATTCTGAGATGCTAATAAAAAAACACTCCATCAAAGCTAGAGTCAAGCCTGTGCTCATCTCCTTGCTCTGTTAATTTGGCAAAGCAGGCACAAGATTGAAACACGAACTCTTGTTATCTGTTCTCCAAATCTCTTCTTTTTCCTGCATTTTTCATTTATGCTCACTGATGCAGAAGGTGCTTCTTTGAAAACCTTTAGTCCAGTATCACTTAACTTTACATGTTAAAAGTTACAGCAACTTGTTTATTTTCCTCTGCAGGACATCTGTGTTGCCATGGGCAAAGCCAAGTGAGGGTCAAGCATATCTGTATGTTTTTCTGTGCCACTGAGTGACTCTTACAGCTGTCGAGTGAATGCCATAAATTATGTAAATGAATGTCTATGCTGCTAAGAGGCATGACACTTTGTCGGGTTAAGTAATCAGAAGTGGAAGAAAAACAATAACTGCCTTTGTATCAGAGAAAACATACTATGTCCACCAAGCTCTATAGGGAATTCATATCAGATAATACTCCTAGTTGCCCTGCTGCAGCCAGGCACAGAAAATTAACGTTTGTTCTGTTATCTTTACTTGTGTAATACCTTCCTTCTGCAACTGTACCTATGTAGTACGTCCCCCAGTCCCACGTAGGCTCAGGAGGCCATGACCTGCAGGATGACTGAAAAAACAGAGCTCCATAACGTGAGGTGCAGTACCTAAAGCTCATAGGAGCTGTGTCAAATCATAGAAATGCGTTTAGAATGGATCTTTACAGAGCTCTGGCCCAACCTCCTGATCAGAACAAGATACGCTTGCGTATAATGCAAGAGAAACAGGAGTTCAGGGTAAACTGAGTTGTCCAAGGCCTCATGCAGGCCAGTGGCAGAGCTGAATACAGAACCAAAGGGCATTTGTCCTGCCTGGTTCTGGGACCCATCTTGGTTGCCCAAGCTGGGAGATTGCTCTCCCTTCCAAGTTCATGAGGTGCTACCCAGCATAGCCCAATCCGGAGTGCTTGGATTAGTTGTCTTCCATGAATTGACTTCTGAAGAACCTTGAAGTTCTGAAGTTTGAGGAGGCTTATGTTTAGTTGCATAATGTTAGATAATCTCTTTGCTGTTCAAGTTTTCTGATTCTCAAGGTAACAGCGGGGTAAATTCAGCTTGAACCTTGAGCATTTTCACACAAAACGACGAATGCTCAACCCCCATCTTAGGCTGCCAGACTGCTTGGAAAACTAAAATAAAGCTGCAAGTAATAGCATGTGTGCTTCTTCTCAAGATGAAATTTGTTGGGTTTGTTATTATAACATAGAGCATTGGTGCTTGTTGAACTGCAACATTTATAAAGCGTAAGTCTGCTGACAGTTGGCAGCAGTGGTGGATTTTGATTAAGTAGGCAAGCGCAGTGGGAAGAGAGACGATTCTGTAGAGCCTCTGTATTTATCTCCTCTCCAGACAGAAGGGTGGGTGAGCAGCTGCCTCCGCAGATGAGTGTAACACAGCTCCTTGGCCAACATGCTTTGCAAGCAGTCCAAAGGGTGTATCCCTAAACTCAGAGTGTGTTTTCTTTTAGGTGAGAGGAAAAAAAAGGAAAAAGGGAGAGGATGAAAGAGGGAATTTTAACTTCCTCATCACAGCCAGGCAACTACTTGGTTGAGACATTCCATCAGAATCATTGGGGAACAATGAATTTATCATTGGAATGCAAGTCTCTGAGAAAGTCTCCTATGCTTATACTTGCTCACTTGCATACTTAGAGCATCCTGATTTCCAAGACCTGTGGCTCCAGGGCACTTTACCTGTTCCTTTGTTCCTTTAACTATTAAAATCCTGGGCCTCAGGGTATGAAGTTTCATTTTCCACCCACTTGGAGGCAGGATTGGAAAGTTGTTCCATTATTTTGTAATTTTTTGTTTGAAAATAACAAAATTTAGCTATGGTAAAAATTCAAAAGGAAGACTTAAAATCAAATGTCAAGTAGTGTGAAGATAATATTTGTTCTGGTAGGATAAACAAAAGATCTACTTGAAAAAGTTCAAATATTTGGGAGAATTTGATTTTGCTTGAAAACGAGGTCCTTACTTGTAACTTAGAGAGATGGTCTTAGAAGTCTTGGTGAATGGCAATGCAAGATCAACTTGAAGAATCTGATTTTTACTTTTTCCCCTCGAAAATAGACTAAATAGAGTACACTACTAGATGGAGATGATTTCAAAGTCGTAGATATTCTCAGGATTGCAAGCTGGTGAGCACAGTGTGAGCTGTGTGGGAAGCTTTCGAAGACTTTAATCAGCGAAGTGAAATTTATGAGGACAATTCAGTCTGCTCCTCACTTCTGGGACCTTGAAGTTTCCGAAGCCTATCCTGACAGTAATTGCCATAGCCAAATGCAGCAGCAATATCTGAGGATGAATTTACCAACCTTGAGAAAACAACCGTTGTGATTTAACTTTCAATGCAGCTTTTTAATCTAGTCTGCTACCTAACTAAATGTTCCATCTGGCTTGGCTGGTATTTATCCAAGTTTTCTGATTTCTTGACCTGTCTGCACAGATGTGTATTGTGTACTTAATTTGTATTTATTTTACTAAGCAAAAGTAATGAAGGTGAGAGGTGCTAGTTTGACAGCCCTGAAAAAGGAGGCCTGTGTTTGTAGAAACAAAGTTAATTTCAAGTCCATTTTCACTATCATTTCAGTCCTGAAGCAGTTTATTACAAATGGCTCGACACAGTTACAGAGACAGCATTACCAGTATGGTTCAAAACGAGCAACCTAGAAGATGAAGCTATTGTACTGCACAGTGAATATTCCCCTGCCAAATACATATAAACATATTTAAAATAGTAGATATTATCTGTGTATCCGAGTTTCAAAGTATTTCACAAAGCCATCGAGCGTAGTTTGACCATTTACATATGAGAAACCAAAACAGCAGAAGGCAGTAACTAGCCCAAGATAACCCTGCAGACCAGCACCACAGTTGGTAATTGAGCTGGCAGTTGCCCTGTGCTTTAAGGTATATAAATAATTAAACGTACTGATAAATGTCACTAATTCTCTTACACAGAGTTGTTGGCTTGCAGTAGCACCCAAAATGTGACTTCCAAATACTCACAGTGTGTAGGTGGGCATGGTGTTGACAGAACAAGGATGCAGAAGTCTGTTAATTCACATACTAGTCAACAAAATTCATGGACACAGGTGGCAAGGACTTAGGATATGTAGGGTGCTTTAGGCACAGGAGGCCCTGGCAAAGAAGGCAAGAGGATTATTGTTTTTAAAAAACTTTAAAAGGTGAAAGTTGGGATTATTGGCAAGGTTGAGATGTAAATCAACAGAAAGACTGACAGAGAGAGCAGATATGAGAAGAATAGATGCCAGCTTGTGTTGCTCTCTGACCTAGAGTACACAGTCACGAGCTAGTCAGGTGAGAAATTGGCACAACTTTGAGAATAAAATTCAGTTGTCATTATCATAATAAAAGCAACGAGTGCCTCAGGGAATGAAGAGCAAGCTATAAGCAAGGCCTCTGTATCACCACATAGTTTGCTATGTGTTTTTCATTTACATGTTACTTTTTTTTTCCCCTCCCCTTTCAAACTGCACCCAGAAGTCCTGGGGAGATGGGGGGAAACTCAATGTTCAACTCTGTTAGACCAAGCTTATACTTTGAAATTAAGGGCAAGGAGCATATGGAAATTGCTGCAGCAAGGAACAGAGGCTGCAACCAGAATGAAAATCAGCATTGTGCAATATTGAAATGAGAGCCATTATGGCTTATTTTGAGTCAGACTGTGATACAATTGAAATTCAATTACCTCTTCTGCTTTGAAGGGCCAAGTAGTTTGGAGAACACCAAGTTAGGCCGTAAGGATTAAGATAACAAAGAGCCTAGCTACTTACTACTCTCAATAATTCTCTTCTGCCTTGACACTTATAGCCCATTCTGGGAGCCCCTGAGTTATACATGGTAAATATTGTTTATGCCATGGCTGTGCAGCTAGTTTGTTCTTCTGGATTTCTTGGTCAATGATAGAAAATATCCTAGTTCATAATTTGCTCTGAATCTCTTGTTTATAGTGCAAACTTATTTTGGTAACTCATGCTATAAAAATTATAACGGTCTTAGCTTAACCTCTTATAGAGTTCCACTATTTTAAATTACTTGATAAGGAAATACCTACTACACTTTTCCTTTTCTTTGCTACTGTGGAGAGTAAGGACCAAGAATGGCAGTGATAGAGGAGTGTGCTCAGAGAAACCCTACTTTGGATATCCCAAAGCCTCAAGGAGTTGCAGAGATATAGAGCATTTTAGACTCTGAGCAGATAATTAGTAGGAAACAGGAGTGTAAAATATGGGAGAATATCCACTTGCCTTCCTCACTTTGACTTATTACAAGATTTTCTTCTAATTTTCCTTTCAAAATGCCATAGGTTCCCTTTCTGTATCTTTACTATGAATAGCGAGTGTCCTGAATTTATCTTGTTGACAGGATTTAAGAACAGGACAGAAATGTCTTCAAAATTTTCTAAAAACAAACTAACTTGTTGAGTGTTTAAAAAATATATAGCTATTTCTGAGCCCATTCCACAGCAAGTTACTTGCTCTCTACTTTACAAGGAGAGTATGTCACAGAATTCAATGAAATAAATGTTTGGGGGGGGATAATCAGTGGTTAGTCCAATTGCATGATCAAACGAGCATGTACCCAAATAGCACAAGTGTTACAACAAAGTAGGAAAGATTGAGCACTCAGTACAGCCTGGTTGCAGCCTTTTAGAGTGCTGAACGATGGTATGATAAACACTCTAGTCTGCTGGTCAGCAGGAATCACTTGTAGTAGCAGTTCACAACACAAAATATCATGTCCATCTTTTTACTGTCAGTCTTTGCAAACTGAAATATGGTCACTTAATATGTTGGAAGTGTTTTGGAAAGGACTAAATGTAGCCTGATGTTAATAAGAATAGGATTTGTGTGTGTTTATATGGTTTAGGTTGCCCAATTTGGTTGTGTGAGGTTTATTGTGGTCGTGGGGATTCCTATTCTAAAAAGAAAATTGTATTTGTTATCATACACTTAAAGTGAGGTCCCTTGTGGTACAGGGGTCTAGTTTTGAACCTGAAGAATATCTTTTCTAGTTATTTGTTTATAGATGTATTCTCTTTTTTTTAATTCACGTGCTGCTGATAATGATTTGTAGACTGGAAGCAGGTACAAGAGTTGATTGACTAGGATGAAAACAAACAAACACAAAAACATATTGCCAGTTTAGTCAAAGTGCCATATTTTTCTCACTTTTGCTCCTCTTTGAACAGCTCTTGTAGGTAACAGGCAGACATCCACTTTTATTAAGTATTAGCTGAATTCATTTTTCTCAAGAAAACAAGAGAGACAGCTTATAGTGAATAAAACCTGCAGGATTTGTAAAATTTGGATAGACCTGTTAAATTGTCAACCAGGTTGAAACAAAAGCATTTACTTTCTAAAACAAGATCATAACCTTTAAAATATGCCCTTTGAAAGGTGCAGAGCATGACCATGCAGCTGCAGAAGCAAAGGAAACTGCAAAATGGAATTGTTTTTTTTCTCATTGCCATCACGTGGAGCAAGTGGATTTATTGGCGGAGTTCACTTTAGGTCAGCCTTGGAACTATAATCAGTGGTGGTTGAATAGTCTCTAGTGGCCTCAAGGTTTTTTACAAAGGTAGTTTACAAAACAACTGTTGTTTGTTTGTTTTTCTAAAATAAAATCTCGCCCCTAAGTTTCAAGTATTCCCAAGAAAGAAAAAAAACAAACAAAAAAAGAGGAAAAGCATTCTACATTTAACCTTATTTTGACTTGGTTGCAAGTAAGAATCATTGTATGATATGGCAAAGAAGGCTGACAAATGAGACTTGTAGATGGAGAGCTGGGGAAAGAAGGGAAGAGGAAGCTGCTAAGCTTTTGCTCCTCCTTTTATTTAGCCTCTGAAAATACTTTAATCGTGGACCTGTTGTTATCCTGGGCATCTCAGTAGGCTACATAAATAGGTCTATCAGTACCTCAGGTGAAGATAATTCTGTGAAGTTCTAGTGTCCTATTCCTGTGATAGGAGATGAGATCACAGAAGTGACATCCTTTCCTGCTAGCTACATGTGCACATCAGAGGGGAGAATTATGTCCATGAACAATAGGAACCTGATGTTCCTATTTTGCACACCCTTTTAATTTTCTTTCATGATTATTATTCCCCTAGAGTCTAGAGATTTGCTCAGTAGATGGGAGAAAAACAGAAGTCTTTTTTTTAAATACAAAATATCTAGTGAGTCCTAACAGTAGAACACTGCAGGGTACACATTAATGACCCATTAATGCACTTCTCAAGTGGCAAATAGCCCATTAGTGCTCCCTTGTCATACCGTCTTGTATAATTTATTCAAATTTACAATCAGGACATGGGGGAGAAGGGAAGCAACACCAGAGAAATCGTTTTCCGGCTATTAACTTTACTGAGCTAAACTCTTTCTTGGGAGGAATTCCTTAGGGATGCCTTTCAGTGACATGGTTTCTTGAAAGAAACTGAGTCCTTTGGCTAAATAGCTAAATAAGACTTCTTACTGGAATGAGCTTAGACCATTAGTACCCTTCATCAAAAGGCTGCCTTTTCTGATATTCTTATTTAGCCTGTTTTCACATTTGTGGCATCGCTTTCAGGAATACCTTATTTCTTAGGTTTTGTTCACTAGGATTCTGCTGGACAAGCCTGAAACCTCAGAATGGTTGCATTGCTTTGATAGAAAATAGGACTGGAAAGGACCTCAAGAGGTCATTGACAGTCAACTCTCTGTTAATGGGGCAACAGAAGGAAGCTGAGAGGTGACACGTGGTTTGAAGTCAGACCAAGATGAAAACCAATCCAGAAAAAAGGCCAGGGTGCTGGAGGGGACGAAGGGTGAGCAGCAAGCAGAGGTAATGGTTGCAGCTGGCCGTGCTGCTGAGAAATTGATAATGAAAATATACCTGTAGAGGTTCACACTGCTCAAGAAACACCCTTCTCTCTGCTGCCAGATCCTCTTCATTTTAACATCTCTATTGCTATGCTAAAGATTCTTTTTCTGCATGGCCATAAAGTCTAACTCGGAGCTTGCTCCAGGATGCTGTACAATCCTTACTGTAGTAATAATTCTCCTTGCAACTAGTTTATCATCAGTGGTGTTATTGTTGTTACATCTTTGGATATCTGTCATGGATAAAAAATGACATGATAATTTCTGAAATAGATTATGAGAACATCGTGATATATAATAAGGCACTAAAGTAAGTGGCTCCTTGCTAATGTATATCTTTCCTGATTTTAAGCGTGTTACTTAGTAGTGCTGAACAGGAGTGTTGTAAAGAGCACAGTGTATTTGGCAAGGCTGTCCCCTTCAAAATTTGTAAGTATAGAGGAGCTAAATCCCTTTTTATGGCTCTCAAAGTATGACTTACAGCTCACTATTATACCATGAAACTGGTAAATAGACCATAGCTAGTATGCAGAAACGTATTTAATACATTTTGACTTGTTAGCAATGACTAGTAATTGAGGGAGATTGAGAGATGGCAGACACTTACTACTCCCTCAGAATGAGGGACCTTTTTCACCTCTGGGTTCACATCAGCTTAGATGAAGATGATCCAAATGACTCTTGCCCCACGGGTCTTGTACATAGTTGTGTGATTGTCAAGTACTCGATATGTGTTTTCATTCAAGGTGACTGGCACAACCAAGAATTAAGCTATTTGTATATGCCTGCATATGTGTATGGATGTACAAAGGAGATTAACAGTGTAATTATGTGAGCTGCAGGGACACAAGACATAATATCAGTACATCATAACCAGCATCTTTTCCCTCTCATCTGTTCATCTTGTGTGTGGTCCTGGTGAGTGGCAGTCAGGAGGGTGCTGTGAAGCTGGAATGAGCATGGTGAGCTTGGTGGGAGACAGCACCTACGTGCTCCTAATGAGGACGAAAGGAGGAGAGGGTGCCTGTGTTGGATAACACCAGGCATCTCCCACTGGAGTGCAGCCTGGAGAGAAAACAGTGCTGTTTGTGGGAGATTTAAAGCAGTGTCAAAGCCCTGCGTCCCCCTCACTGTGCCGTTCCATCTGCTGTTGAAGCTGAAAGCAGTAGTGTAGGTGGGGAAGGAAGTTATGCACCGAGGAAAAGCTGTTGTCTTGAACTAGTTGGGAAAAGCTCACGTGATGCCATGGGAGGCACATTTGTGCCTCGCACAGCAGAGATTTGCTCAGCAAAGGAGCAGCAGAAAGTGTGATGGAGGAGATGAAATGCAGATGAGCGTATGTTGGGTTGTGCCAGAGCATGCTTTCCCCTGTGCCTTTTGGGGCTGCTCCAGCTCATGCCCAAGTGGGACTGTGTTTAAGACCCATCCCTAACCTAATGAGTCCGACCCGCTCTGTCTGCAATTCCCGCAGGAAGAGCAGGTGTGACAGAGGCAGCTTCCTAATCTGGCAGCTCTCCTAACCACTGACAGGGCACCCTTTTTTTAGGGGTTGAGAAGGGCATGTAGCCAAAGGCATCCTACATTTCTTATGCTAAGTGAGAAGGTTGCCAAAATTAGCACGTATACACAGAGCACATTATACATATGAGCCGTTTCCCGCTCTGAGATGCCAAGGAGGCTGAGGAATCTGTGAATTAAGCTGTTTGAAGGAAGCATGTACCCAGCATCTTGTCCATCAAAGCAGAAACCGCCTCCAAACAGCAGCAAGAAAGATCTAGTGTTCCACGAGCCGGTGCTTAAAGCCTGTAGCAGAAGAGCAGCCTTGCAAACAAAGCCATGGGCTCACGCAGACGGCTCTTAACTTGCTGCCGAACGTGGAAAAAGCGGCATGCACGAGAGAGTAATCGAGCTCTGGAAATCTGTTATGCAAGGGCCTCCGTGGTGGCCTGTTCTTTCTCCAGGAAAGCCGAGCTTTTGGACGCTGTCTGGAGGGAGATGTTGCGCATCGGTGTAGGTAGCGCAGCACAATTGCTTCAGCCCTAGCAGCATCACATCGTTCTTTATTCTGCTTTGCAGAGGTAATAACCATCAGCTGAATAATTTAGGCTGAAACATCTTGCTCTGTAAATTTTTCTCCCATTGACAAACTTATTTCTGCTGTCTACAATAACTGTTTTAAAAGGACAGCAAAAAGAAACTTTTTTTCTTTTTTTTTTCTCTTCATTTAACATGTTCAGACTTCTTTCTTTATCTCAAGCCCAATTTATCCATATGGTATCGCAGTGTTTTGCAGTGGTGTTTAGGGACACAGATTTTGAGGGAGAATAGGATCAGTTGGAAAGCAGGTGGTAGAGGTGCTGCAATATTTATTTTTGAAGCAACTGGACCCCTGTTTTAACAATGAAAGAAAGTGAAGGACTTGACTGCTTACAAAAAAATCTCATACATTTTAATGTATTCATTGTGTGGAGTGGACTGGGAAGCTGATGCATGTAGAAGAGAAATAAGACTTGCTTCTCTTCTCATACAGATGCAGGTAGTCAGGGAATTTGTCAGATAAGAGTTATGCTTGTGAGAAGACTGATGAAAAATCTGGGTTCATTGTGCTTGGAGAGCAGTGTATTCATGAAAGTGGGCACATGGGCTTAGTGGTGAGTGCTCCAGCCAGGTGAAATTTCCTCCCCAAGTAGCGAGAGATGCAGGCAGTTATTTAATGCATTATGGAAAGGTGAGCAGGTTCTGCACTAGCGTATGATGTAAATAAACAGATGACCCAAAATATCCACCCCACAGCTTGTGGTGTTTGTTCCGCATCAGCTTAGAAACAGAGACCTTGTGTATATAGGATAAGAGCCTCACATAGTCTTGGGCCATAATAGTAAATGTGGTTTACTATAGCCCAGGTTTTAGCTTAAGCGATGCGTTGCTGGAGATGTAACTAAAAATTTTCAGAGGAAATGGAAATTTGTGCTCATGATTTTCTATTTAATTGCAGAGATTTAATTGCATCTTAATTTTCATAGGTATGAGTAGTGAGATTTTTCTTTCTGGATAAAACTTACTGCTAGTGAGTTTGTATCTTACAAAAGTAGATTCTCTGCAGCTATCTTGCAGTTGAAATATTGTTAAACCACTGACTAAATATAGTGGTATCATTAAAACCCAGAGCAAGCAATTTCTTCCTTTTTATATTTAAGCTGACTTTAAAAATGGAGCTGTAAAAGCTGAACAACGAACATGAATGTCTGTGTGTCAGCTGTGTGGAGGTAGAGAAAACTGGAATGATGGAGGTAATTAATCACTCACATGGTTGCAGGGCTGAAAAGGCGATGGAACTGATGTTAAAGATCAGGTCATGGAGCAGGCTTTTCCTCCCAGCAGCTGCAATGCAGTCCTTGCCATAAGAATGTTGGGAAAAGCTTCGTCCAGACAACCAGACTACTGGAATTCCCAGAATCAGTGGTTCAGATCTTAGCTCTTGTGTGAATATAATCCATACATAAAGTTCAGTGATGACCATATCCAGGTCCTACCTGGAGAGCTAGATCTAACCTTCACTGATTTATCTGACATCAGAGCTGAGCTTTAAATCTGCAGGGACTGCTCAAAATGAGGACATGGTTTGGAAAATCGTTCTGTGAATATAGACAGACTGAAATTCATAACTAAGTGAAAGGCTTAGGTTTCCCACAAAGCTTGGGGTTCTTTGCATATGTTTTAAAATAATTTTGAAGACGCGACTAGGATAGGATCTGCTGCCTTGTTTTGTGTTCATGGGAAATAGCAGCTAGTCTGCAGTGGGGAGCACAAGCAGCAGCAACTTGCCTAGGATGAGTTTCCTGTAGTCTCAGCAAGAACAAGGAAACCAGGCCAGGTGCTGGATTCAGGGTGCCTCTAGTCAATGATTCCTTTTGCTTCAATCAAAGTCTGAAAAAAAACTAAGTTTCCTGTCTGTGATCTTGGATTTCTTCTGCTGCTGGAAAGGTTGATGGGGTCCAAAAGATGTAGGAACCTACTGGAATATAGTCAGGAAGTGGAATGATTTCTGTGGCTGAAACGCTTTGGCAAGGTCTTTATTCCATTCTGGTGTCACTTGAGGGTGTGTCTTTTTTTTTTGCCCCCTTTGGATACTTATTATTATTTTAAATATTAACCAATCTGCTAAATATCCACAAATGTTACCTGAAATCTGTGAGTTCTTTAGCAGTTTATTAGCAAAAAAAGCAAATCTTCAAATTGAGATTTGAAGTTCCTTGCTGTCCATGTGAATACAACACCTTGCAGGCAGCCGCAGCACCCCAGGAGAGCTGGCAGTGTGGCTGGGCAGCTCTGCACCCCCATCTAACAACTTGATTTGCCACGATCAAGGCCCCCATCCCCTTTCTGCAGCCCATGGGGTGGAGGGATAAGATTATCAAAGCAAGGATTGTTCTGAGTCTACAGTTTGGATGTGACCCCGTGACATTTTGTTGTAGAGCAAGCTGCTTTAATGATTGCATGAGCCAGTGTTCATCTTAAATCAAATCCTACTCCCTAGTGTATCCCTGCCACCTCTCCAAGGCTGCAAATGTGTTTCAAAGGTTATTAGTTTGGAAACACTTTAGGGGGTACATCCCTGTGCTAAACCTGTAACTGCTTGCATTATTTTGGTGGCAACAGACAAAGAAGAAAGTGTTCTTTTATGATTTTTTTCCCTTTACCTACTGCATTGCAAATATCTTTCCCTCCAATTAATCCCACTAGGTTTCTAACTGAAGTGGTGGTTTGCATAAATATTAATCAGTCACTAAGAAACAGAGAGGGTTGGGGGCATGTGAAATGGAGTACGTTTAGTGTATATCCTCTGATTTATCTTCACTGAGCTCTCAGATTGCAGATTGTTTTTCCCCGGTTATGTTTTTGTTGAGTTCTATTGATAATAGCAATAAAGGTAAATAAATTATGTAAACATGCTGTTCATTTTACTTCTCCCTCAATGCCATTTCAATGGGAAGTAGGTAGCTAAGTATATTTTATGTTGGTCTAGTCCCTCAGTCCCTTTCTGCCTTAATGAAAGGAAAAATATCTCTTCTCTTGCTGTGGTGTAATGTGTTGTGAGGATAAATAAATTAGAGTCTTGGAGGCCTTCATATGAACAGGGGCTGTATCACTTCCCATAGAAAATTGCGAAGCAATGTTCTTGGTACTCACCTTGGCCGTATAACTCATTTGCTACTGGCACGTATTCCAGCATTAAACTACACCAGCTTTTAGGGGTTTTTTTATTTTCACTTTTTTTTTCTTCACAGAATTGTTTTGATTTCAGTGTTCAGGGGCTTGATTTGATCCCTTAAACTTTGGGTATATGAAATTCCATTCTCCGCAAACTGATGAAAAATTACTATGAAAGTGTCTTGGAGAGGGAGGAAAGGTATCAGATAAACTTGCCCAGCCAGAGGAAAATGGTTCTGATGCATCTTTCGTTATAACTTATGCTGTGGTAACATCAGAGAGCCTCCTGGGTATCCAGAAAGCACAGGTACAATTGGAAATAGGTCATGGAGGGAGGATTAAATTTTCCTTCCACTGAAATATAAGAAGAACTGGGGAAACATAGAGACAATTCAGAGATACTTGCCTGCCTTCAGGCATGCCATCCACTTTTCTGCAAGCTTCAAAACAGCACTCACCAAAATGACAGGTCTTCATTTGCTGCTGCAGTGAGGAATTAGGGTATTCCTGAGGGTGCATTTTTAACATCCTTCCAATGTAAGGCTTGAGAGAAGTCTCAGACCGTTGTGCAATGACAGCTATTCCAAACCTGCAAACATGGGAACTCTCTCTGTCACTGTGCAGTAGTCACCTTTCAGGACATTAAAATGGAAATTGTATAACAGCCAAGGAAATAAAGCTGTGATATGATGGAGCTTGTCAGCTACTAATCTGATATCTAAACATATACATGTTCTGTGTCTCCTTGTATTAAATCATCCCGTGTAAGTATTTAGCTGTTAAATAAAATAGTGTATGACCATAATCAGCGGAGCAGAAACAATCTTTCCTGCCTCCTTTATCACAGCTTCGAGTTGCAATCATGTCACTTCAGAACTCAGTGATTGTTACTATAAAATCTGGGTAATCTACTAGATAACTTTGATTTGTTTTGAGGTTCTCTGTAAAAGCATGTTGCATGATGTACCAGGCATATTGAATTAACATGATGTCAGAGCTGTCAGTGAGCTCTTCTACCAGTGGTCTGAACTGGAGCGATGGGAGTCTCTGTGGGCACACTTAGGGAGGTTTGCAAACTGGCTGCTATTTGCTTAATAAGGTCAGAAAAGAAAGCAAAGCTTCCAAAGGAAGCTTAGGAAACAACAAGACAGCACCAGGAAAAAAAAAAATACCAAACGAAAAAGCTTCTGAAGTATACAGTACAGTCCCCTGAGTAGAGTGCTCGTGGGGTGGATGGTGCCTCTGGAGATGTAGGTTTGCATTCTAGGAAGAGATGGTTTGAAAATAAATGCCTATGCTGCAGAGCCCTGGAAAATTTTGCAAAGCCTCACCATTTTGTCTTAAAAAAGGGAACAGCAGCAGCCTGGCAGGTAGATCTGTTCAGAAGATCCAAGATCCAAGTCTTTTAATCCTGGAAGACAAGATTTGGACATCTGGAGTGTCTCTCTCTCACATGCCCAGGGAGGAACTTAGCTCATGAAAACATATTTTATGGCTTTGACAAATGTTCATTTATAGATGAAATATTTTTGCCAAAAAATCATGCACCATTTTTCCCCTTGGCTGTGTCAGGTCCTTTATTTTTCTCTGCTTTCATCTCTAAACCTCCTACCCTTTTTCTGTCTTGTCTATTTTGATTCAGTCCATGCCCTGACTGGCTTCTGTCTGCCTATGTGCTTGTATAGTGTCTATCACAATGGCTCTCAATCTGCTAGCACCTAGAGGCATTAACATAATGCAGGTAATAAGGTCTAAATTTAACTTGCTCACAACTACTTTTACCCACTCTAATATGCATCAGGCTCCTCAACTGACAGGCTTGAATAGCACCTAATAGCTGCCTGGCTACAGTGCACAGATGACGAAGCTGATAGAAAGCATTTACTCTTCCAATATTTTTCCATTCCAAAAACCCAAGCTTCATTTTTTTCCCATTGCTTTCAAAGACTTGATGTCAAGATACATTTTCCTCCCACTGTGATGCTGTTAAATCTCATGGCTGGCATAAAATATGCTTTATGAGTTGTTAAAGAATGTTACAGCAGCTGAATTGGGTAATCATTAAATAAATATTACTAAATAGTTTATAAAAAGAAAATCCAAGTGCTTCCCAGTTTTACTTATTCTGCCTAGGAAGAATGGTTTTTGGTTTCTTTTCTTTTAGCTAATTTTTGTCATCTAGAACGAACTCTTAAAAACTTCATAATTCATCCAAACATCTATAAGAGATTTGATTGAGTTCCTTTGTGCAAGCTAATCAACATGTTTCTTAACTTCTACATTTAGCTCCATGAGCCTTGTGAATTAAAACTCTAGAAAAATGAATAGTTCAAGTCCTTTGGTCTATCATTCTTTGCCTTTACAAGGCTTAATCACAGAGGCTACGAATAATAATCAAATTAGGTATGGGGACTTGAAAATAAGTAATTCAATTCAAAGAATACAAAAAACCTGAAACATGCGGAATGATTTTCAAAGGAGCACCATTGGACATTGAGCAATGGCTTTCTTATCAAAAATTTGCTTAGCTCAGTGCGCGTTGCACATTTTGTGTAGTGACCCCCAAAGAGGTCAAAAATCAAGGAAGGACTCTGATGCCAGATGTCCAGAAAGCTCGTGATGCAAAGTGCTCTAGCTATCTAAAAATACTATCTAAGGACATCACCCAGTTTTCTCAAGAGCCAATGGCAGGCTTCTGAATTATGCCTGCATAATTAATCTTTTGGAGTTACCCTTCTTTCTCTTTCTCCCTCTCTCTTTACTCTCTTTATGGAGATGACTAGTATTAGTTTAAGCTGGATCACAGCCTGAACAGCCAGCTTAGGAGGAACTTGTTCCACATTTGCACAGAAATCTGTAATGCACAGCTTAGTCTTACAGTTGTAATCTCTCTTCTTGAACACAATTCCCACTTACTAACTTGCAGTTACCTGCTCTGTGTAATGGAAGTCTCAGTTTGTTCAGGGATAGTAGCTTAAAAAGGTGCCTGCTGGTCTAGATTCAGATATCTGTTTTAGTGATTCCTA
>JAVCKT010028332.1:3882-19569 GCA_032273925.1 Rhynchotus rufescens
GACTTGCTGTGATTCCGTTGTGATTTGGGCAAGTAGGCAGTAGATGGAGCTGTGGCCTGCAGCAGGCTCCTGCCTGCTCCGTGCTGTCCTGATGGCTGCTCGCTGAATAATCTTGTTTATCCGCCAGTATTTCTGTGCCCCAGAAATGCTGTGGGGAAGGGAATTAGGATGACTCCAGCGTAGCGCTGCTGCACGGCACCGGTGCCGCAGACGTTGCGGTGGAGCCCGGCAGCAGGAAAGGGCTCGGGAGAAGCCGCGGGGAATGCATGGAAATGCATGGAAAACATCAAGGACGAGCTTTCTTTTCCACTGGGTTGCTTTGAATTTTGCTGGCTTTGGCTTAAATGTTTGTTATTGTAATGCCTTCAAGGGCTCGGTGCTACCAGACAATAGAAGCCTGCAAAAAGTCCTTGGCAAAACACCTTGAAACGAATCAAGAAAGCAGTAGTAGAATTAAAAAAAAAAAATGCAGAGCGTGAGTGGTGCCATTAGGGATTCTTTGTACGCAGCGGGGAGAGTGTCGAGGTGCAGAGCTGAGTTGTGGATTATAGAGATGCAAGGGGATCTGAGCCGTGGTCTGGGCGTGAGGGGCTGTGGTGCAGCTGGAGCGGCTCTTGGGCAGCTTGAGGGGTCTCCAGCAGCCCCTCCATCCCCTCCTGCATCCCAGGGAGGTGGTGCAGAGGAGCCAGAGCTCGGATCCTGCCACAGCATCCGCTGGGATTTGATGCCGGGTTGGAGCTGCGGTACTTGGTGGTCCCGTCTCCGCTGCTGGCTGCAGGGGAAGCCAAGTCTTGGCTGGTGGTCCCCAGCAAATGGCTCTCGTGTGACAGCACTGCTGTGCCTGCTACGTGGATAGCTCTGGGGGTAAATCCACTCCAGTGCAGTGCATTTTCCTATTTTTAGGACAACTTTTGTATGCTGGAGATGCGGGACCTGGAGAAAGAGAGCTACAAACTTAGTCTTCCTATTGCTGCCAGTGTCAGGTGTGAGCCCTGCTTAGTTCAAAGGGACTTTCACAACAAGCCTCGCACCACTTTCCAGGAATAGCTACTTCAGTCTTAATTAGATCTGGCTATTCCAAGTGCTCTAGCGTTGTCTAAATTCTCCCCTGCTTGTCATTATCCTTCTAACATTAAATTCTTGCCTGGATATTTTCTCTCAAACTGCTGATCCCAATAGCCCTGGGAGGCTGTGACAGCCACGACGTGGAAGGCTTGTGGGACCCACCTGGGATTTGGTTGCAGAAATGGGACTTGCAGGTGGGAGCCTGGGGCTGAAACTGTGAGTGCTTGGGAAGTGCTGAGCAAGCCAGTCCTTCCTCCAGCGCTTGGCATGGGATTAAATCATCACAACTGAGTTTTTGCTCGCCTCGGAGCTAAGCTTTCTCCCCTCCCTTATTACTTCTGCCCTGAAAGTCCCTTCAGTTTCTTCCTCGTAAGCTGATTTATTCTTCCTGCCCTGATTCTTGTTTTTGGCTGGGCCTCAGAAAAAGCCCCTGCGGATGCTCCTGTTGCCTTGCAGAGTGTCTGGGAGGGGGCTGTCAGGGCAGAAAACAGGTGGAAAATCTCTGAATTCTGCCAAGTCCTTCCTTGTCCCTGCTGCACTGCCCACCTGACTGCCGCAAATGCATTGACACTGCAAAAAGCTGCTATTACCACCTAGGGCTTGCTGGAGATTTTCAAGCTGTCTTTAGCTTCCCTTCACCACCTCCTCTTCCTTGTGACCTTGAAAATAAAAAGGACCTCGCAGTTTTTTCCCGAATCCCCGAGCCAGGAGCGCGGGAGCTGCCAGCGCCGCGAGCCTGAGCGTGTTGTGGGCTCCGTCCCTGGATTGCAGGAGACTTAATGTATCGCCAGGCTGCTGTAGTGAATCATTAGCATCCTGCTCCAGCTTTCATTGTCTGCCTCATTTCCTGCTCTTAGAAACCCCTGAATCATTCTGTCACGGGCTGAATAACAAACTGCATCCTTGTCAGCTCGTGTTACTGTCGGAGGGCTCCGTGAGGAGGGGCTTGGCTTGGGGTGCGGTCCTGGCACCTTGGCTCCTGCCGGGAATGTTGTTGGAAGGTGGATTCCGATGCTCTGCCAGCCACTGCAGCCTGTGGGACCATCCCCGCTGCTTTTGTGCCTTCCTCTGACTTTAGGAGGGGGTACTAAATGTCTCCTCGTTGAATGCATTCCTGTGGCTAACCCAAATGGCCTGGTTTAGCTGCTGGCTCATGTGTTTTGAAGGGAACTTGGTCCCCAAACCCTCCTTAGAGGGCAAATTGCTTTGCACGCGGAATAGGTTTCAGGCAGTGTCCTCCTCTCTCTCTTGGCTGAGAAATAATATTGGAATAGTGCTGTCGTGCTCCCTCTTCATGAGGGTGTAAAAGGCCGAACGGAAGCATTAAGTGCAGCTTTAAAGCATTTCCATAGTAAAATAAATCTAATTGAGCAGTTATTGCAGTAGCTTTTTAATTTGTGGAAGAGATTAGGACATAACTTTCAGCTTGCTCTGGCAGAGCACTCCCCCAGGACATGTCCTGGCCGCTCCGGCTTCCCTCCTCGATTCCTCATTCCCTCTCTCATCGGCCGGTCACATCTGACTGCTGCAGAGCTCAAAGAACGCAGGACTCAGACTCGGGATTAATAAAAGCCTCGGAGCGGCCGGGTGTCATTCGTGCCCTACAGGGGAGAATTTGCCTCAGCTCGTGGGATGAGTTGGCGTGAGGTGGGAGATTAACCGGTGTTGTGTGTGAGCAGCGTCCCGAGAGGCCGGTTCCTGACCCTTCCTCTCAGGCTGGAGGCTCCAACGTTGTGGTTTTAGGTTAGGGGGAATTACAGGCTTTGATAGCATGCCAGTTGGTCAGTATGGATGCAGGGAAAGGCCTTGAGAAGACAGTGCTTGAAGGAGGAGATGCCGTGTGTGAGGTGTAAGCAGCCTAAGGAAACGCAGCTCCTTTCCCAGGGAACTTCTGAAGGCCACTTCTGAGAGGAGGAGGTGAATTCTGCCCAGCGCTGATGCTCTGTCAGGACTGGCAGGGAGAGGATGTCAAGCAGCAGGTCTGCTCCTTTGGAGCTGCCGTGTGCAGGTTTTGGAGCCACCTTGAGAGGCACCTGGGGACTCGGAGGGCGGCAAGGATCCATACTGCTCATGAATGGAGGTGCCTGGGGCGGAATTCTGCCCTTGGATTCTTTGGCATGGCTAGAAAAAGCTCCAGAGAAACTTCATTTAGTGCTCTTGGCTGTCCCTGCACGCAAAGAGAGGTCTCGCAATTCCCCAGCAGTGACTTCTGGGGCTGAGCAATGGAACGAATCCCAAGTGTGTGGCTGGCCTTCCTGAAAGGATGGGAAACCAGTGTGTGTGTGTTGGGTCCTGTCTCTCATCAGCTGCTCCTGCTGTCCTTTTGCTTCTCCCTTCCACCAGGCTCAGCCCCAGGGATGGGAGTTTCCAGCCCTGGCTCGGCTGCCTTGGCTGAAGCTTCCAAGGCAGATGCCCCATTTGAACTTGGGAGGTGTCAGTCTTCCAGTGAAAACAAACTTGGGCTGTGCCTGGAGGAGGGTTCTCAGGGTGGTTTGGGTGCATGTGGGTGAAAGAGCTGTGCTCAGGCCAAAAGGAGGGCCAGGCCGACTTCTCTTCTCCTGGGAAACTCGTTCCTCTCCAGAAGCACCTTGCCAGGTGGCACGGGCTCTGTGCAAGGTCTGTGTGGAGGCAAGAGAACGTGTGTGACCACAGCAGAGATGAGAGGGCTGTTGTGAGTCTCAACCTTCTCCAGGCCCTCTGTACTTAGTTCCCTCACATGGAGCTTCTTGAGGTTTCCTTTCAAATTCTTTCCCAAGTCTCTTTCCTCGTGAGACCATCTCATTTGCTGATGTTTAAAAAAAAAAAAATCAGCCCTTGATGTGCTTGTGATGAAATGCGGAAATGCAGAGTATCTGATGTGTACTTTTTTAGTGCCAGCGCTTAATTATACCACCTTGTGTGCCCCTCTTCCTGCTTGCCAGGTTTGAAGTGAGATGTGCCGAAACCTCTGAAGTTGGCACAGGGTTTTCCCTTGTTTTCCTCTGGAGATCTCCGGAGGAAATAGTCTTTGGTTGCAAATGCTGCGATGCCCTTCCTTTGTAACCAGGAAGGTGAGTGTGGGGTGCGGGTGACACCGTGGGGGGAGCCGTGGCTGTCATCCCGTGGGAGCCGTGGTGCCCACGGAGCTCGGGATGGCTCGGGATGGCCCCACTGCTCACCTGCGGGTCCAGGCTGCCCTTGAGCTGCGTGGGCAGGTGAACTTCTGAGCACTGGTGGCCTCCCCTCTGAAGAAGTTTGTCTGGAAACGCTCTGGGGTGTTTGCCAGGAGATAACCACATTCCAGGGAGTGACTCTTTTGTCCGGCTGGAATCAGGGGAATCGGATTCCTTGCTTTAGACTTTTCCCCCTTCTTTTTGACTTTGTCCCTGACCTACATATTGGATCCTGCCATGCCGCTTTGGAAGTAATTGAGCCCATAGGGTGAGACTATTTACCAAGCTGTTCTCTTGAAAATAACCTTCCCGTGGCCAGTCCACACCTGTTCTGGGATGATTCTGGAGACAAATAGCAAAGTGCTATTAACCCTTCCAGCCACGTGCAACGTGTTCAAGATCTGACTGTAGCATGGGCCGTATTCCAGCTGATGTCAGGAGGGATTGGTGAAGCTGCCTGGGCTTTAATCTGTGTCTCCCCACTCCAGGGATGACTCCAAGCAGCTGCTGAAACCAGGCTCGCTCTGTGTCCACATCCAAACGAAGACACTTTGAGACCTCCTTGCAAAAGTGTCTGCTGGGTGGTGGCTGGTTTGGTGTTGAGTCTGCTGGACCAGAGGCTGTGCTGGGAAATGTGCATGGAGAGGGGTATTTTCTCTTGTCATGCCAGTGGTTGGTTCTGATTAAAAGCTCTATTTGAAGGGGCTGCGAGTGAGTTGCCTAGAAAACTTGCTTTCATTTAATTAGTCGTGATGAGTTTAGTCTGGAGGTTTTGTAGGAGGGAGCTAGCAAACATACCCTTGGCGGCTCTCCTTTGGAAGAAGGCAGGGTTTCATGTCTGGAGCTGCAGCTCTTTTGTCTCTCCAGGTCGACCTCCTTCTCTGTCCTTCGGGTTTTTATTTTACAAGCCGTGTGCTTGCAGAGCTCGAGCCAGTTTGAAGTCCATCCAGGTGCGGAACGAGGAAAGAACCAGCAAGAAGATTACAGGAGCTATTCTGCAACTCATTAACTCAATCTCTTCCCCTTCTTGTTATCTCCTCCCTGTGCCTGGGGCCGCTCGAACAGGGGCTCTAAGTGCTCCTCGGTTAATCTAGCCCACCTGGACAGGTGCACGGAGAAAGGAATTGCCTTCCGGGGAAGGACGAAAGGAGCACGGATTGCAGAGGGAGGCTGCTTTGGGGAACTGCTAATCCCAGTTTAACATTGTGACAGCTGCTTGTTAAAACCAGGGTGTTTTTTAACAGGCAGTTAAAGCAGAGGCTTTGCACGCACATTTAGCTGAGAATAATAGTGAGCCATGTGCATTTGATTGTTTTTTTTTCCTTTTTTTCCTTAAATCACGCAAATTGTACATGGAAAGAATTCTACAGCGTCGGCTCACGGGGCTGTGGTATTTACAAGGGCTGCAGTCACACACAGCTTCCTGCTTGGGGGGGAAAAATGACAAAGCTTTCTTTTTGTTTTACTTCTATTATTATATGTTTTTTTTTTTCCAAAATGAAATTCAAATCCCTTACATAAATCCAGCCTTTTTGGAAGGTATATTTACTGTGATGGTTTTTTTTTTTTTCCCCAGCTGTCTTGGTGGCAGATTGTCGTGTAAACTTGTCTAGGTTCTTGTTTTTATAGCTACATGTAAAGACTGCTTCTAAGCTACAATTTTGCGTATGGTGAGAAAGCAGCATGCAGATCTCATTTGAGAGAGTCTATACACAAAGAAAGAAGCAGAGGTTTCTGTGCCTTGGGGATTTTATGGTCAGGAAGGCTGCATCCTGCAAAGATGCCTGTTTTTTTCCTACGCTGAACTTCAGTAAACTTGCTCTATTAACATGATTTTCTCCGCAGGACTGTGGCGTTGGATAAGAAACATGAAGAGCCGAGGCAGAGGAGGGACTATCAAACAGACATTTGCTGTATTTTATGTAATTTCACTGCTGACTTTACCCAACTGCCTCCCAGATCAGCAGTTATTTGCAGACTGGTTTCTTGCAGGCAGCGCTATGGAAGCAAGGAACTGTGCAGCTCCTGCACAAGCCCAGGATGAGCTCAGGGAAAGGGGGTCTTTTCTGCTAATCCTTAGGTCCGTGATGCAGAGAGGTGTTAAATTTCCCCAGGTAGTTTTCATAGGGGAAATCCTTATTCCTGCAGCCACAAAGTCCAGGAGAAGTGATTTAATCCACCAGGACCGAACAGCTAAATTTGGTATGAATATTTGCCTGCTGCATTTTTGGCACCTCTGTCCCAAATTGCTTGTGGATGAGAACACCTTTTCTGTCTCCTGGAGAATTTCCAGGCTCTTGGGGCCTTTCCCTCGGCTGGCCCTATTGCTAGAATGAGTTACTTGGGATTTTCATGCATGTTTCCAATGCGGTGACCTCTCTATTTGAGAGCAGTCCGGCTGTTTTGGTGCTAGGGGGATGAGCTGGGGATTTTCTGGGTGCAGATCCATATGGGGGAGCTTGTTCAGCAGAGATCTCCTCTTCGAACCCAGTACAGCCCATTTTGGTTCTGATCTCTGTGGACTGATGCTGCCACTCTGGCACTGCCTCCTTTACAGTAATGACCTGCCCCTCATCGCACGGTTCAAAGGCAGTGTCTTGATGGAGAATTACTAATAGTCACAAGCGTTTTAAACTTCAGGGTGTAACCCTTCAGCGATGACATAAATTCCCTTTATCCCAGCTGTAAAAGCTTGCAGGGGGAAGCTGACCTTCCCTTGTTATGGCACGTTTTCTTACGGCTCTTTCTCTCCCTCTTGTTTCCTAACTCATCAGGTTGCTGTCTTGTAGAGCCGATGGGCATGTGGGCATTTTTGTATGGTTATTCTTTATGCATATTTTAAACTACGCATATTTTAAATTTTGCTTGTATGATAACCCAGCTGCTTCTCTTATTGTCGTGCCAGGGCTCTCGTTTGCAGGGTCTGAGATGCTCCGAGCGTGCTGCAAAGCAGACCCAGTGGTGCAGTGTTGGTGAGGGCGTCTTGGGAGGACAGAAAAATGCAGATTTTATATCTAAATGGGGTGCAAACAGTTTGAGGCTGTAGCTTCAGGAACTGGGACCCAGAATTCAAGTGGCGAAGAGGGGATTCCTGAGAGCCTTTCTGTTTAGAGCAGGCTCATCTGCTGCCAAGGCAGGTTTTCTGCAGCCCTTATTAAAACGGAGGCTGCAGTGTGTGCGTGTGCATGCGCGTGAGCACCCTGAAATGCTTATCTGCAGATCTGAGCTTTCCAAACTTGCCTCTGCTCTAATTGCAGAGTGTAGGCTCTGCATGCACAACGACGGAGCCTGGAGTGATAATCCCAGGCTCAGCCCTGAGGGAATGCCTGGCACTGCGCTGCCCTGGGTTTTAATGGCTCTGCAACTTGCTGCTGGTTTGCAAAAGCTTTCAGTTTGTTAGCCCTGAGCACCTTGCTCAGCTTGGGTAAAGCCCTAGGCCTCTGAGAACATCTGTATTTTGGGGGATTTTCCTCCTTCCTCATGTCAGGCCTGAATTGGGCTCGTCAGCTCCAAAGACTCGCTGCAAAGTGGTTCAATCCAGCTCTCCTCACAGGAGGACTGGGGCCTGTGACTTCCCGTGTCCCTCCTGCCTCATCAGAACAACCCTTCCTTGCTCCCTGTGTCCTACCTGTATCCGTGCAAGCCCTTTCTCTTACCCCAGAGAACTCTTGTTTCTCCTCGGCTGACAACCTGTGTCTGATCTAGTTTCCAGGCAGACCGCCCGGCATTAAACGTCGTGATCTTCCCCCTCCTTCACGAGGACTTGACAGAGGTCATCAGAGACGTCCCCATGAGGCACTTGGATGAAATCACCTTATTTAAAAGCAGAGTGGCCGAGGAGCCCCCCAACCTGTGGTGGTGACGGTCGCGACGCGGAAGGGACAATTGGAGCCACCACACGGAAGAGCTTCTCGTTGGCCTGGATTTTCCCCATCTTCAGCTCGTGGCTGCCTCGCTGGATGCTGTACAATCACTTTAATGAGGTGCAATTGCAAAACAAAACAACAAAAAACGCTGGGCCTTTGCCGTGGGGAAACATCTATTGGGTAATGCTCGCCTCCGAAAAGCCTATCTCCAAGGCTTGTGGAATACGATGAGTATTTCCTTGCGGTTCGTGATGAGTTGCTTTGTTGTTTTACTGAAGTTAAAGGTAAGAGAAACTGTCTTAATGATGCTCTTCCCCTGTGTTGCCTGGTGTGAGGGCCCCTGTGTTCTTTGGCAGTGTACTTTGTGATATTGGTGGAAATCATTCTTTGCTTTGGTCTCTTTTTGGCAAAATAGCCTAGGCCAGCTACGAGGCGCAAAAGTGTGTTGCTCAGTTGAAATAAATCACATCTTTTCTATGTTACAAATGGCATTTGTAGTCACATACACCTGCGATCATGGGTATTTAAAGGGTTTTTGAATGAGAAGTACCTCAAGGACTCTCTTATTTTTAGAATAACAAATCATAGTCATTAGCCCCTTGGCTGTGGGATGTTCTTATTGCTGATGATGTTTCCATCGGTTGTCGTGGTGGAAGAAGTTGAGCTGGTTTTGAAATTCTTGACCTGGGGTCGATGGTGCCCACCGCAAGCAAGCTGGAGCTTAGATCTGGTTTAAATGCCGTGTGTCTTGCAGCTCAGATGGGAAGGTAGTGTCCCGGTTCTGTCCTTAGACCCCATGCCTTGAGCTCGTGCTAGTTTTAGAGACATTAATGAAGTGTTTTCACAGTGTGATTTCAGTCGGCTTCTGTTCTCCACAGAGCTTCCTCAGGCATCAGTAGTGGTCTGGATCACTTTCATATTGCCTTATCTTTTGAGCACTTTGGAACACATCAGACAGCTGTACCAAAAACCAAGCTACAAAATCTTGGAGCGACGTTTCTGCGTGACGGTCGCACCTCCCCTTAGCTGGAGAGTTTTGTGGCAAAACGCTGGGCTTGCCTCTTTGCAAAACAGTTACTGACCTCTGTTGTAGCCAGTTTCTTTCACCCCGATCTCCTAAACGCTGCCGAACGTGGCGAGTGGGTTTGCTGCAGCTCTGCCCTCCTGGGGAGGCGCAGGGTGACCCAGAGCCGATGTCCCCATCTCCTCGCCAGCATTTTCCACGCAGGATTCCGTGTCCGAGCGCTGCGGTGATCCATGACGCTGAGGAAGCCGCCTCGCAGGGAGGGACAACACGATGCCTCTGCCTTCAGAGCCCTTTCCCTTCTTGCTTTCCTGTCGGTCGGGTAGGTACCTGGACCTGACTCTCTCTTTTGGGCCAGCCTGCGGTATTCCCCTCTGCTCAGACAGGTTAATGTTGTCGTGCTCAGAACGCTGCCGTCTTTTACCAGCGTAAGTCTGTGCGTGGCTTAAAGGATGGGTGGGTATTTGCTGGATCCCTGGGTGTATTTGCTGTCTGCCTCTGGTTTTCCACCCTCTATCCTGTCAGGAGTCGGGACCAGCAGTCTTGAATCCTAAGCTAGGAATGAGGTGGTGAGGCTGGTTTGTGCTGTCCAGGGAATAACCACGTCCTTGTGCCATGAGCACTCCTGGGATGTGGGATCCCATCCCGGTACGTGCAAGGAGCTGATTCCCCACTCCTGGCATCTGCTGCTGTCTTCTCTGTAGTGAGGTTGTTCTCTCTGCCTCTTGTCATCCCGTTCCCTGCTTGGATCCCGCAGAGCTCCGTGCTCTCCTCCTCCCCTCCCTGGCAGATTGGATGTGCTTTTTGGCAGGAGCAGGAGCCGCAGCGGTGTCCGGCTCGGAGCCGCTTTGTGCCGGAGCGGCCACGCGGGGCAGGGAGCAGCGTTCGGAGCCTTCCCAAAGCTTCATTCCCCCTGCGTCTCCATCCTCGGGCAGCGTGGAGGCAAGACTGAGCATTTGGAGGTGTGAGCCAGCTCCCTAATGCTTCAGGGGACCTGTATTCCCGCAGGGAATACCCCCCTCTCCCTGCGTGCCGCTGGAGCGAGTCCTGTCCCACCTGCGGAGGAGTTTTCCCTCCGTGCGTGCGAGGCACAGGCAGGAATTTGGCAGAGCTGCCTCCTCGCTGGCTTGGAGAACCCGAGCTTGGGCACAGCAGCGGTGTGCACAGATCCCCTGTCGCTTCGTGCTGTTGTTAACCCCTTGCTCTTAGGGATGAGGCTAACCTGCTGCAACGTGTTTTCCTTAGGCCTTTTGCTTGGCACAGCGATAACCCATCTGGTTTTGTAACGCCGCTACCCCGAGTGCAGCGTTCAGGCATCTGTGCTCACAGCAGCAGCTCGGTGGGCCTGATACGAACGGTGCCCATTGCAGCCAGGGCTGGGAAAGGGCGCCCTTTCCCAGGTAATTAAGTTAGCCCTGCAAATAGTGATTAAAAAGCTTAAAAACTTCCTCCACCTTCCACTCCCCGACTGCAGGCCGGTGCTCGATATCTGTACTACAAATCCTCCTATGGTGAGCGCGAATTTCCGCTGCTTCTGCACTCCAGGCAGGATTCACCAGATGTTAATAATGTGCTTATTTTCTCTAAGTGCTATTTTGGCATCGGTGTTAATTACAATTTATATTCTGCAACATTTACACTGGGAAAAAAACCCACCCTAATAGTCCCCAATTGGCAGAGCCGGGCTATTAAACATCGCACCATATGTTGTGAGCAGAGCCGTGGACGGGACGCGGAGCGCAGCGAGCGCCGAGGCTGCGGCGTGCGGGAGGAGAGCGCAGCCCGGCCTCCTCTCCTTAGGTTTTATTTAATACAAAATACTCCCATTCCCATCTCTGCAGCGATCTTGCCCTGTGTGCAGGCCTCCGAAGGAGGGGATGTCCCGAGGCTGCTGATGCTGCTGGCCGTAGTGTGAAATAAATGAATTCCATTATGGAAGGTGCCCTTCTTGCTGGGGCTGCCTCTGCGCCATTCCCGCTCCCTGCTGCCAGGCTTCCCAAATCCAATCCCGTGGCCTTGGAGCCCGCGGAAGAAACCTTGGCATTGCCCAACGGAGAGACCCACGCGTTCCCCTGGGAGAAGGATGCTCGGGGGCAAGTGCAGCTGGTGGCTAAAATTGAAATCCGTTTGCTGCTCTTAGTGGCCTGATTATCCATGTGGTTTTTGGCTCCTGTGGAATGGGAGGGTCTGGATGTGAAGAGTTCAGGGGTTCTAGTACAAAGGAGTTTGATGGGACCAAGTCATCGGCGTTCTGGTGTGGAGGAGTTTGA
Source organism: Rhynchotus rufescens (assembly GCA_032273925.1). Classification (NCBI taxonomy): domain Eukaryota; kingdom Metazoa; phylum Chordata; class Aves; order Tinamiformes; family Tinamidae; genus Rhynchotus; species Rhynchotus rufescens. Next base: position 15,260 of record JAVCKT010028332.1, read on the forward strand.
TGGGACCAAGTCACGGGCGTTTCCGTAGGTGTTTTGGAAGGTTCTGGCTTGCAGGAGCGCTTGCCCGGCTCCAGGGCAGTTCTGCCTTGGGGCCTCTTGGAAAATGGTTGTGGATCAGTTTGGAAATGGGCTTTGGGGTAGCAAAGCCAGGGGAGAGCTGGGGTTGGCAGGGCTTATGTTGGACTGACGGCTCAGCCCTGCTCAACCCTGTGTCCTGTGGGGCTGGGGAGTCGGGCTGAGCGGGATCCCTCATCCAGAGGCGCTGGGATGCGCTGCTGGATCGGGATTGCCCCTCGGCAGCTGCCTGTACTTCCTCCCCCCATCCTGTTTTTACAGTGGGGCATCCCCCATGGCCTCCTCCATCCATCCACCCCATTGCATCCTGGAGTGGAATCCATGCAGGGGGGTGATTCCCCCCTGGATAGCATGTCCGGCCGGATCCCCTCTCCTGGCCGTGGGCACCGGGTGCGGAGCGGGGCTCCGAGCTCCCCGCCGCAGCTCCCGACGGATGCGCAGGCTGCCGGGGCGCTCATTTCCATAGAAACCAACCGGGATGTTGCACAGGGAAGAACGATTAATAGCGCAGGGGTTTTGCCTCGGCCCCTTCGGTTTTTAGGGGGCGGAAAGGGCCGGGTAGCGGGAGCAGCGTTCCCAAAAGCGGAGCCTCCCTTGCTGTAATCCGCGGGGCAGCCGCCGCCTCCTCCTCCTGCCGCTCTCCTCTCGTCCTCAAAATGGCTAACCTGGTTAGAAATAATCATAATAATAAAAAAGGATGGATGAGGTCTGACTACGAACATTGTTGCTGTTAGCAGCGGGATTTGAGCCATAAAACATGAGGCAAGGGAGGCATTGACCTTTCTGCTGTTTGAAATGAATGGAGACATCAATATCTATTGTTTTGTGGCATTGACCTCTGACGCTCTCCCTTCTCCCTCCTCCTCTTTTTTCCCTTTTTTTTTAATATCCCCCCCCACCTCAACCCTCGAGGAAAGGGGGCGGTTTGTACCGTGTATCGATCCCCATCTTGGCGATAGGGAATTAATTGGAATTTTAAAGCTCTCCGCTGCGCGCTGGCGAAACACGAACACGGCCCCCGCTGCCCGCCTCGTCCTTCCCCCTTCCCTGTGGAAACTCAAAGCTCCCAGATCTGAAGGAAGACAGATCAATATAGGTTTAATTATGACTTTTTTTATTATTTTTTTCAGTTTTTAAAATGGTAAAGTGTAACGTTTAATGTTAATGTCGTCGGAGCCTGGCTGCCTGGTGCCTTGTTTTATTTATTGTTTTAAGTAGCCCCCTTCTTTTGTGAACTTCATCTCTGTGCTGCGAATGTGTAATCAGGCATTGCTAATTAGCTGTATGACAATTAAGTAATGTAGCACAAAACCATTAGGACACTGGATTTGGTTTTTTGAAGTTTGTCCTTTGAAGTGGAAGCTGCAACTCCGTGCCCAAGGCTGCTGGGGAAAGGAAAAAAAAAATGTTTTTCTATCAAAACTTTCTTTGAAAATAAAATGTCAGTGTAAGAGTCCCTATTTCTGTCGTCTCTCCCGTATGAACAGCGGGTGGAAGTTGTTTCTTGTTGTGAAAACTGCTGGTGCTGGTGGAAAGGGGCGTTCAGCAAGGTGTTAAATGGGCTCTTGGCCTCCAGATCCTCTTGGAGATGGGAGGGATGTTGCCCTTTCTGCCTGTGTCGCTCAGGGGTACCCAGGGCACCGTTGGCACCTGGAGCTGTCACCTGGTGGCCTCCAAAGCAGAGGCTGTGTTGGAGGTGGCAGCAGGAGACCCCGCAGCCCCTTTGGGGGTACCCCCGAGCCCCCCGGCTCCGTGCGCCCCGGCTGTGCGCCCGTCTTTGCATCGGCCCCATGTCCTCGTAGTGAAGCCGGTTCTGAATGTGCAGCTTTCTTGTACGCTGGTGGCATGTGAAACCTCAAATAAAGAGTGGAACTGACCCTTCTTGCTCTAGGCCTCTTTCCTTGCCTCCTGCCTCTTATTTTTTCCTCCCTTTAAGAGCAGAGCCCCACGGCATCCTCCCCTTCGAGGCTCCCAGCTCGGGTGCGAGCTGGGCGAGTTGCTGCCACGAGGACCTGCAGGCTGGGCCATGCCACAACGTGCAGGCAATTCCAGCAGCTCTTCCAGGCCTGTTTTCCACCAGGTGAGAGGATTTTCGGTGCCACTCTGCATCTCGGGGCCTGTGGTCGTGCGCTCGGCTGTGTTTTGCAGGAGGAGCAGCTCGGCGGTCAGAGGATGCCCCGTGGATCTCTGTTGGACGGTGCTGAACCTCCACGCGGCACCGTGAAGCATCTCCCCATGCTCTGGGTGAGTGGGACACAGGGAATCATGAAGGGCCTTCGCTGTGGGAAGCCCTAGGCTTGACCTAAACCTGCTCTGGCCTCTCAACCTTGGGGGGGAGGCTTGGCTGCCATCGCTGCCTTGCATGCAGCACGAGACTGAACCCAAGGTCTGGAATAATGGCAATAGGGATGGTTAAAATCCCATTGCTGTCCTCGGGATTGCACGAATGCGTCAGACCTGAGATGCTGAGGAAGAGGAGGAGGAAGCCGGTCTCACTGAAGTATCAGCAGGGGCTCTCATGAGCTCTGCAAGGCCCTTGCTGTCCCCACGGCTGGCAGGGCATTCCACGGTTCCTGGTTGTGCTTGGAAACATATTTCCCATTAAATATTAAAGGCTGAGGGGGTGATGAGCTGGAGCACAGCCGGGCGCCCGCCAACAGCCGGGCAGCCGCTGCCTTTGCCTGCACAAAAAGCAGGTTAATTCAGCCCAGAGCGGCGCTAAGGAGAGCGTGTCCGTCTCGCGGTGTCTCCTGGTGCCGTTTCCAGGGGAGCGGGGCCGCGGGCGCTCGCAGCACCTGTTTTGGATTAGAAAATCCTCAAAACAAATGTGCAGGAAGGAGCCTGCCGGGAAGCGGTGCCGCTCCGTGTGTCCCGGTGCTCGCAGGGACTCGGCCAGGTGAGGGAGGTGCTAGGAGAACATTCCACAGCGGTCAGTTTGAGCCAGGTAAGTGCAGGAGGGGGATCAAGGGGACTGTGGGAGAGCACAGAGCCCTCTTGCCGGAGCGATCCCGGCCCCAGAGCTCCCTTCAAAGGCAATCCCGGGATCTCCAGGGCTGCTCCCTTCTTCCTGAAGGGCTGATCCAAAGGGCACTGAGCAGAGACCCTCCCTCCATTCCTCTCTGGTGCTCGTGTTTAAGTTATGGATTTTATTGTTCCAATAACTTTTTATCTGAACGTGTTTTTGGAGGGGGGGAGGAAAGAGATAAGGAGGGAGGCGGCTGAGGAAGGAATGTGCTTTTCAGCTCCGATAGGCCTGCAACTTATCACAGGGCTCGCTGCATTGTTTCTGCATTAATAATCCCTGCAGACCACGATGGGAAAATGGCTGGAAGGGCTTTGGGATCCGTGCTGGCAGGGAGGCCCGCTCAGAGCAGCCCCATTCCCATTTTGCACGGATCCCGAGCCCTCCACCAGCTCATCTGTTGGCAGGGGGGTCCGTTAGCCCCGTGCTGAGAGGGGGAACCAGCAGAGGAGTGAAACGGCCAGGCAGTGGTGGGAAGTCTGGAACCAGTTGACTGCTCTCCGTGTTACTGCGCTACCTTCTTTTTGTGAATAACGGCTGTGCCAAAGCAATAACTGCTTTTTTCTCTCCTTCCCCAGTGGTACCGTGCAACAGCTTACCTGCCTGGTCCCAAGCACTGCTGTACTAGCTGTTCCCTGGGGCTTTCTCCCCGGCTTTTGCCCTGAAATACGGAGCTGGTGTTGGGGAAAATGCGGTATCACACTCTGAAAGGTGGGTCTGGGAGAGGAAGGGAAGGCTGCGCCTTTCCTCCCGCTCTCCAGGAGGAGAAGGGCGCTGGTGTGTGCGGCTCTGGGTCATCAGTGCTCCCTTTGCCCCTCTCTGCTCTGTGGAAACCTTCTCTGTTTGGGGTGAGAACAGCTGGGAGGAGGCAGGTCTGCAGGGCCCAGGCGCTCGCCAGAGCCTTGCTCTGAGCCTGCAGCTGTGGATGGTTGGTGCTCTTCCAGCTGGGACGCTTTCTGAATGGTGTCCAGGCCTGGGACAGCAGGAGATGCTCAGGGTGATGCTGGAGAAGGAAATAAGGGGAAGGATAGGAGTGTGGGATGTCAGGAGCTGAGGTACTACTGGTTGCTATTTGCAGAATCACAGAATGGTTGAGGTTGGAAGGGACCTCTAGAGATTGAGTCCAACCTTCCTGCTCCAGCAGGACACCAAGAGCACAGGGTGGCATCCAGGTGGCTTTGAAGGGCTCCAGAGAAGGAGACTCCACAGCCTC
>JAVCKT010028334.1:0-10677 GCA_032273925.1 Rhynchotus rufescens
TTATAAAAACAAAATAAAAAAAAAAAAAAAAAAAAAAAAAAAAAAAAAAGAAGTGCCCCATGTAGTAAAATGAAATCCCTTCTGGTAAATGGAAATGTAAGATTTTTCTTTTTTTTTTTTTTTTTATCCTAAATGCAGAATTATTCCATAAATGTTTAATATGTGCTGTGTCTTTACTGCTGTGGCAGCATAATGTAGAAGAGCTATCGCCATGAGTGGCTTGTGCATGAGAGTCCATTTAACCTAGTTACCCTTCAGCGTTTTTTAAGTTTGGATCATTAGGGAGATTTAAAACACCATGTTTCATAGACTCTTAAATATAACAACCTTGGTTATTCAGCACGTGCATGGATAGAGGATACATGCGAAGCGGGAAGACGGTCATGGAGCCAGCCAGAATTATGCCTGTTCCCAGCTGCCTTGCTCCAGCGTATGTGAAAGGTGCTGGGGGCCACGTGACTCCTGCTCTGGCTGAATATGGAGCAATTAAGCTAAATGAGCCTGTACTGAGCTCTTCCTTGTACGTATCTCTGATGTCTTCAAACTGTGCTGCAGGCAGCAGCACAGACATACCTTTCAGACACTCTCTGTACCAGCGCTGCCAGGAGCAAGCCTGATCTTTGGGGGAATTTTCCAGAGGGGATCTCCATCTCCTTCAAAGCAGCTCAGGCTTTTGGGAATTAATGCATGTGTCTCAAATTCCACATGGTCCCACAGGATCATGAGGATGACAGGTGACACTTTGGTGTGACCTCTGCAGGTGACACTTTGCAGGACTGCTCAGTAAAACAACAGGCTGTTACCAGAGGGAACACTAGGCACGTGCCTTTACCAACGAGGGAGATCCTAGAAACTCCTGAAGGAAAAGGAGACACCAACTCTGGAGGATGCATCACTCATAGAGAGGTGACACCAGCAGCAGTTGAGATGCTGTTAGTGCTTGAATTTAAACTTTTGCCTTTATTACAAATGACTGATACAAGTTGCTGTGTAAAAGAGTTTGTATCTGTATTTTGAGATCGTTATCTTTTATCTTAGTGAAATCTGTGTGGTTAATCCACATATAGTTTCCCCAACTTCAGACCGTATATCTTTCAGTGGATAAAAGCTTTGATAGGGATTTTTTCTCCCTGTCCTGAACTGATGAGGAAAAACATTATATCTCTTCATCATTAACAGTAAGGAGAAAATATTTGGTCTATTTCAGCTGAAAAATAAACATAAATGAGCTTTCATTTCTGTTGTATCTTTTCTTGATTTCCTCTTCTTTTCTCCTCATTATCAGTTCTTTTTTCAAGACTCTCAGACTTCTAGCTCTGTTTACATTGCATCCTCAGTCTATCCTTTATTTCTGGTTTTTAATTATATTTAATAGTATTTTATTGTCTTTAATCCTCTCTTACTCAAAAAACCTTTTCTATTTCACACCTGATTTCTATGTTCTCAAACCCTCACCTTTCAATTCTTTCTTTATTTTTTTTTTCTAGATTAGTTTAAGATTGTGTGTGAGAAATTTCCTCAGAAGAATACAAGATAATCCAATAATAAAGGAAATGCTAAAGCATGACAGACCGTACTTTTCTAGGTCATTATAACATCTCTTGTGCTACAAGGCATCAGTCCAAAAGCCAAAATATTTCTGGAACTCAAAAATGTGGAACAACCACTTGTTGTGATTTTTGTCTTTATGAAAATGAGTCTGTTGGAAGGTCTCATTCATAGTCCTGCAATCCTTCCTTTGCGGGACAAGGCCAGTATTGCAGGGGGGAGTCATTTTCCCATTTTGGTAGGTCCTACCTCTTCAAACCTTACCCACACACTTAACCTGAACCACTGGGCACAGTCCCACTGAAGCTGGACGAACCTTGGGTCTCACAGTTTTCCTGTGAAGAGGTGCTGGAGAGACCACTGCCTCTGCCTTGCTGTCCAGATTTGGGCTTTGCGTCTGAAAATTATGAAATCACACAGCACAGTGGAATTTTTCCACCATTATACACATAAAATCTCTGCAAGATGAAGCTGGGGGTAGTCTCAGCACTGCAAGGGCAGCAGTGCATTTTTAAAGGAAATTCCCCAATCATTACTACTTTTTTGTACATTGCTTTGCTTGTCATAGCAGGTTTGGTACGTGAGAACTAGCTTTCCTTTAAAGAGCACTAAGCTGAAAGCTCTGCTCCAGAGGAACATCAGCAGCACCTCAGCACCCAGGGAGACCCATGGCTTCACACTAATGACCAGTGATTTGGGCGGCTTTAAACCACATGCACGACAGGGGTGTTATAGTCCGAAGTCGAGTGCTATGAGACATGTAGGACAGATGCTGCTTGATCTACTGATCTGTCTTATGATGATGAATTAGCTGCTCATGTAGACATGCCTCTAACGTCCCAAGTCCCGTGCTCCTGGGCACCTAGCACTCTCTGCTTACGTTACGGGGAGCACAGACGGCCAGCTCAGGGCTGTATAGGCCAGACAGTGGCCAGAGGCCTAAGGAGCAGATGACACAACAACACCACTCAGATGTGCAACACAAGGTCTATTTGTGGCCCTAGGCACAGGGGAAATTGAATTCCTGCTCTCTGAAGTACCGCTCAGCCTTTCAGCCCTAGTCCCTTAGCTTAAGTTTTATGATGCCAGAGACTGGGCTCACTGCCCATTGACAACACAGACAGTGAATTAATCTTCCTTATCCCTATCTATTTAAACCTACTCTATACTAAAAAGTCTTGCTAGACGGCATCTAAAGGAGTGAGCACTGTCTTGGGAACAACCAAAGAGAAACCCTCTGCACAGAAATGCTGTTAAACAAGTCATGGCACAGTTGTTCGAGGCAGTGCAGTGCACAGTGCAAGCGTGCAAAATATATAATTGAATGCTAATCAAACGTCTTAAGAGAAACAAGAGAAGTCATATGGTGTAGGGGATTTCCAGCTCCACTAAAAGACATAATAATGGATAATATAGCTCTATCACGTCACGGAAAGAGAAACAGATGAAAGACTTCTCTTTTTTTCCGTTTCTAATTTCTATATTTTGGTGTACCACAAGAGAATATGCTGACATGCAAAATGAGATCTTTAATCAAAGCAAATGAATCTATAGTGGCACATGAATAAACTGTATATAGGAAAAAAAAGTTTCAAAAGCATTTTTAAGACGCAGATCAGTCACTAAGCTCTGGAGAGTCTCTCTAACTATGGGCAAATAATTCCACAGGTTCTCTACCACATCCAAATGATTCTCAAAGGTGGGACATTCAATGAGACTGAGATAATGTTCGTCATTGGTTTGAAAACATAAAGCACCAGAAAGTCATGAAGAGCTTGTGAAACCTGTAAAAGGAACATTCAGAACGAAGCAGGATTTTAAAAGCCTGGGAATTTTTTTTTTTTACAGCTTTGTAATCTTCGCATTGGAAAAAAAATCTGAATACATTTCTGACAGCTGAGATCACCAAACATCTGCAAGAGGTAGGAGCTGATAAGAAGCTACTGATTAACATTTCATAAAAGACAAATTTAGACTTTTCTAACAGCTGGACTAACTGAAAGACTTGGACTGAGCTGTGGGTGTAAGTTGTCAGCATTTCAGAAAGGAAACGGCCAGACTGGAGACCAGGAGTTTACTGTGAGAGCCGTCTCGTAACCAAAGGGAAGGATTTGACCATGTACAGCTGGTCCAGGCTGTGTGAGGAGGTGGTGAACTTCCCCTTGTGTCCTATCCTGACCGCTGTGGCCTGTGTCTAGGGAATGAGTGCGTGGAGACCAATGATATCATAAAATCCCTACTGAATAATTTTCCATAAACCTCATTTCTCTACTTTTCCCAGTGATAGTCAGCTTTGGGAAGAATGAACCAAGTGTATTTGACACGAAGGTGTCTACAGATAGCTTGAAACCAGCTCTGAAATGTATCTGCACTGCCTGGAGAAACTTATGCCCTGGGGGAGCTGGTTTTGGGTGAGACTTGTGGGGAAATGGGGTGCCCGAGGTCTTCCTCATGGGCTGACTACCTGGTTTCTTTGCTCGTGCTGGGCTCAGGCAACCAGGAGTGCAGGAGTGGCCAGGACAGCTTCACGCCACCAGCTCAAAAGGACTTTGGCACCTGCTGTCATTACTAAATTATGTCCGTGCTTTTGGAAACCAAGCAGGAATGGGGACGGCACAGGACAAATGACTCGGATATTTAATGGGTTTAAAATAGGATTGAAATTAAAGAGAATGAAATCCAATGATCCAGCGTTGATTGATGCTTCTGAGATCCAGCCAAGGAAAACAGGCTGCTGTTCACAAACCTTCTGCAGAACAAAGACGAGCAGGAGGAGATGAAAGCGAGAATGGAAACAAGCACGAAGCCACCAGTCCAAGACATAGATCTGAGTGGAGAATTGCCAGGTCAGTACTAGAGTGTCTAATGAAATCAGATGAAAAAAATGGTTTTATAGGTGAAGCAAACATGTCCAGGTGCTTGAAATTTTGCTGGTTTTAGTAAGAAAATAATTTGAAATGAAAAATTCATGTTCAATATTTCATGAACATATGTTTAAACACATTTCAGACCCATAATTCCCTTTCCAAATTGGATGGAAGCAGAACATGTTTTGTGGTTTGATAAGGTTTTCAGGGAAATAAAGTACCATATTTCTTTTTCTTCCTAGCTTTCAATTTACAGAGTAATATTTCCTTCCCATTTGGTCATCTAAACTGGAGCATAACCCCTGTATTCTTTATTTCTGCTTTCTAATATAAAAAAGTTGGAGAAAAACAAGAAGTAAAAAATGAAAGTCACTTGCTTTTGTATCATTCTATAGAGGCTGAAATAGGGAAATTTTTTTATTTGTCTGAAACCACACTTTTCATTTTGTGCTATTTCACTAGAAATTCTGTTCTGAAATGTTCTAACATGAAGTAATACAGGTTTCCATCAGTCATTTTCATTACCATACACCTCTGCACCCAGCTGCTGCAGCAATACCCTGCTAAATACTAGCAGGTCGATGTGGAACATTTTATGAAAAGGTTCCACAGAGACAAAGTAACGTAATCATATGATCCCAGCCTAGGTAGGGAGGCAGAAGCAAGAGCACAGGTTCAAACAGAGCCTGCAGAAGCCTAAACTCTGTGATGTCTGTTAGACTGCAGCATGAGAGAGGTGAATTCCCAGCCTTCAGCTCGCTGAGTTGCCTTTTTTGACAACTTGGGATAAAAACATTAGTGGTTTCTTTGCTTGTTTGCTTGTTTTTGACTAATTCTTGAGTATTACAGTCCAAAGAAGATGATGGGTTTGATTCTGGCCTCCTGTGCTTAGAAGCTCAGGATTTTATGAAAAGCAATGCCCTTTATGATCTGACGCTGAATTACATGACAGCAGGTTTTACAATGTTCAGTGGGCAGTGGGTGATTGCTTGTGTTTTTTGAAGGCAAGAACGCATAAGAAATTTGGGGTTTTTTTGTTGTTCCTAAATCACTTTCAAAATGATTTTACAAAAGAGGACTAGAGCCAATAAAAACAATCCCCTAAACCCAGCAATAGTCTTGAGTATTTCCATAACAACGATCAAATTCGTGATGTTGCTGGGACATGTGGTGTCTTTACAGTATCATGGGGTCTTGGTCTAAGAATTTTAATTTATCTAAAGTTAAAAGTTTAAAGCTTGTGCTAGCTTGTTTCAAAGACCTTTTGTAATATTAACTGAATTATGTCAAACATTTCTGTCAGCTATAAGATTTGTCATAAATCACACAAAATCTTATAATAATGTAATTCTGAGCATCATGTCTCCAATAAGCCTCTTTCATAATGGAAAATACTACCTCGTGTGTTTTTTTTTAATGTCTTTCTTTTCTCCCTTCCCTTGGGCTGTGCTTTTTTTTTTTTTTTTTTTTTTGTTCCTTTTTATTTAAATTAAATATTTATTTTTTTGAATGACTGGAGAAAATCAGCTGTTTAGTTATATTTCATGTTTGTACCATCTTTATCTCCCTATAATAGAAGCAATTTCTTTTCATCTGCACAAATATTTAGTAGTCTGCAATCCACTTATGCAATTTACCTTCTTCCCAGTAATTTTCCATTTGAGACCTTTCAGAAGTGAAAGATGGGCATGAATAAAAGACATGGAAAACAATTCTAGTCACTGGGAACATGCAGTTTGGAGTCCAACTCAGATTTTGTGAATGAGCACATTCAATGGCCCAAAGTAAAATACCAGAAGATGATAACTTTGTGTTATAGAATTTTCTCAGCTGTCACCTCCTCATTTATCCATTCTCAGGAGTCTCAGGCCATCCTGCTGGCACAAGGGTGCTCAGAGGAAAAAAGACAGAGAACTAAAGGAGGCAACTTGCTCATTGGCAAACCTGATTCCCCTCGGCAGTGCTCAGCACTAGGCCAGAGCTGGCAGTTCGGCTGAGGAGCACATGCAAGGGCACAAGGAGACGAGGGTGCTGAAGACAGGCAGGGCAGGGCCGTCCTTCGGGAGCGGCCAGGACCAGCAGCCTGGGGAGGTCGTGTCCCAGTTGACATTATCACTATGCAGTGACTCAAGGCAGACGGCAGCTTTGGCCAAGCTTCACATGCCAGAGTCATTGGGAGATGCCCATTTATTGGTATCAAATCCAAGCAGAGAAGAAGCAGCTGCTGCAGACTCCTCAGTTTCCAGAAAAGCCTCAGAGAAGTGTGCAAGCCTTTGAGGACTCTGCCTGCACAAGTGTCCCATATTGGGGATCTTGACGTGCTTCTGCGTCAGCCTCTAAACCCCGTGTTGATTGTGGTGCTCCCTTCCTTCTCCCTTCCCTTTCCATGGAGAGCTGGCCCTGGCGCCTCCTGGCAAGCAGCTGCCTGCAGCTCAGGATCACCTCAACCGACTGGCTGAGTCTCGGAGAGGGATGAGGGAGCCCTGGGAGCATCAGGAGCCAGGCCTACGTGGCAGATGTGCAGTAAAGCAGCAGCTGGTTTGAGGAGGGGTCTGCTCAGGGCCTCGTTGGACATCGGCTCATGGAGCTGCTCGAAAAGGTCTCCAGTGTCAAGCAAGCAACAGGCGTGAGCCAGGCCCCAGGCCCCAGGCCCCAGGCCTGGCCGTGCAGCAGACAGGGACTGTTATCTGCGGAAATGGTTCTGGAGTGTGTGTCCTTAGACATTAGCTGACTAGCCAGGCTAGTCATTCCATCAGTTTCCAGCTATGGGGGCCTCACAAAACGTTTGCTCCCATCTTCTATTAATGTCTCTTTGGGACTGAGGATGCCTGGCTGGTCACCCGGTGTTGCTGCTGATCCCCTGAGCAAAGGACGGTGTTTCCTACCCTGCGCGAGCTGAATGGCGAGCGGTGACTAAGGAACAGCTGGTAGGAATTCTTGACGCTCCTGGAATCCAGAAATATTTTGGCAGCAGTCCAAATATTTTCAAAGTAATGACTAAGGTGGTAATGAACCAGAGCGGAACGGCTTATTCATGTTCAGAAGTTCAGAAGTTTATTCCCGCACGCAGCAGCATCTCCGGCCCAGTGCTGGTGCCCTCCTCGGGCCTGGGAGACACACTGAGAGCTGCCGTGGGGTGGCAGTCCCCATAGGACTGGTACTTGCTCTACACCTCCTCTCAAGGCAGCCAAGGCTTTCAATAGACATAGGGGCTCCGAGTCCCTTCCTAGCTGTAAGGTGTTTAGGCAGCTTTAAAAAGTGAATCCTGTGCTGGGTGCTATCAGCTTGTGGAAGAGGTAGCAGAGGGAAGACTATATCAGACTCTTGATGAAGGAGATGGAGAAACTGTTAGGTCAAGAGGGGCTTGAAGACTTTGGCTTAGGTAATTTCAAACTGGGAAGAGGATTATTCTCTGGAAGTACAACATACGGATAAAGAACAGTGAAGGAAGGGAAAAATCTGTGCTAAAGAGCCATGTTGAGGACAGAAAGTAAGGTATTAAGCCACTGAGAATTTCAGACCATTGGAGATATATCCTGGACCAATTCTTCAGCAGAAGCAGTGGGATAAAATCTTGTCCAAGGTAAAGTGAAAACTCGAGATACTTCTGAAGTGATTCCCTATAACTCCTGTGGTAGCAGAAAGATCACAGAACAGGATCCTTTTTGTCCTAGCTTCTAAATTTAAATTGTGGACTGATATGTTTACAGATGCTGATAGACACCAAAAGATCTTGGCCTCTTCTAATGGGTCTTCAGAAAGTAGAGTCTCCCTTAGTTTGCACAGACATTAATGCACACGATCAATACATCCCTCATACAATCTTCCTGCATTGCTAGATAAAGATCTGCTTTGTTTTCCAGTCTTCCTGTAGAAGTAGAGGTTTTTTGCATCTCTAAAAAGAGGTACATAAAGAAGGATGGGCTAGGAATACTTACTCACACATTTTCTTGGGTAGATTCATGCAGGCATCTCAAATTAAACTAAGCTTGACCTAACAAATGGCCTCACTTTCCCTTTTCCCTTTTTTGAAAGGGATTTATTGCAACGATAAATGAATCTAACTGGCAGGCAAAACCACAGACGGACGAACATGAAAGATTGATGTAACCAGATGGAATCATGTTTGTTTTAATCCGCAATCAGTAGGCACAGCAGCGACAGCCTTTTCACGCTGCTTTACAGGAATCAGGCGCTCTGAAACTTGACTAGAATTATGTCATGAGAAATAAATAACCCAGACAGAGGCAGAGATAAGAGAGTGCAAGGCAACGGCAGCGAAACACTGCTTTGGGGGAAAAAAGGCTCCTAGTTGTTGTCGAATGCAACAAAGCCAAAGGCTGAGAGGCACAGATGGAGCGGGGGAGCTCGCTGGCTGCTCCTGGCCCCGCGAGCCGGGGAGGAAGCTCTGCCGCACGCGAGCTCGCAGCCACAGCACCCGCGACGATGGATCATCCTCACATGCCTCAGGAAAGCAGGCTGGGGCATCCAGCACGAGAGAAGGGAGAAGTGGAGGAGATTCGGGATTTTTCCCTGGAGGAGAAGCCTGGAGGGACGAGGTCTGACTCGGGCAGCAATGTGGCCGGGGCTCTGCTCGCCTCCCGGGGCCAGCGGGCCTGGCTCCCCAGCTGCGGACGGGCCACAGAGCTGTCTGCCGGAGAGAAACGCAGCGCTGAAATGGCAAAAGATACACCCTGTCACATGGCATTTTCTTTGCTGCTGCAACAGCCAGCCCCCTCCTCGCCCCACGTGCAAAAGCACTGAGCACAGAGCCCTGCCGACTTCGGTGGGACACAGCCCTGTCGGTCCCTGGGACCTCTCTAAAGCCGAGGAGTGGGACCAGGGTTCCCACTGCATCTAGGGACTGGAGTTGAGGCCACGGTTTACTCGTGTGAACCCTGTTTCTGTTTACTCACCACTAGGTTTGAAAATAAAAATCTCAGTGGCTGATGAAGTCCTCTCTCCCCTCCGGAACCCCTGACACTTTTGTCCTGGACAGGCCATAGTTGTTAGTGCTTTCCAAGAAAAGCAGCAGCGTTTTGCTAAAAGTGCCGGCTGGCAGCAGGTTGGCATTAGGTTTCTTTGTTAAAAGATGACAGAGCTTAGGTTTTTCAGGAGAAAGAAAAGTCCTATTGATATAATAATATCATGCCAGGCAGACAGCCCTGCTTGTGTAATCCCTTTGGAGCACAATGACGTGTTGCAGCTTTTGCATTGTGTCCAGCTGAAAAGTAGCCACGATTTGCCTGGTCAAGGAAGTTATCCTGACTGACACCTCTACAAAAGGAGACAGCTCGAGCCGCAAGGCCCGGGAAGCCCACCTGAGGTCTGGAGGGGGAAGCTGAGCTGAGGAGTTGCCTTTCCCTTGCAGGGGTGAGAGGACGCCGGGTGCATCCTCTGCAACGGGGTCCCTTCCTGAAGCAATGGGACCTTGTGCTGCAGGGAGGGTCGGCTGTGCGGCCTTGGGACTCGCTGAGGGCTTTCAGGACAACCCAGGGGGAGTGGGAATAGAGGCGGAGATGCCTGCGGGCTCCGGCAGGGCCCCTGTGCTGCTGCCACGCGACTGCGGGCACTGCGGGCACAGCGGTGCCCTGAGGCACCTCGTGAGCACCCGCGGCCCTGCTGCGAATCTGCCCCGCGCGCCGACTGCAAGTGCAGTGCAAGGAGGGGCAACAGCAAAGCATTGCTCTCCTGGCGCTGCTCACCTCCATCAAAGGAGGAAGGATGCAGCAAGGATTCAGAGCAAGGCTCCTTGGTTACGGAGCTCCTGCTGAAGCTCTCCTCCAAGGACGAGGAGGAATCCACACCAGAAAGGTCACCCAGCCCTGTCACCACCAGTCTGCTACGACAGTGAGAAAGGCCGTGCATTTTACAATACAATATGCAGGCAATTGCCCCAGGCACACAAATTTTTCAAAAGTACTTTCATTCTGGGGAGCGTTAGAGATAACAAATAAATATTAGAATAATAAATCCCTATTAGAATACTTCTTATCAGATATTACTGTCGTTTTGCTAACACACTGCCCCGTTCAATCAGATATCATAGGAACTATAGCAAAAGACAGAAAATGTGAGCGATGTTGTGCTAATTACGTACATTGCCAACAAAGAAGAGAGAGCTTTTTTATGTTCAGATAAAAACACATGGATAGTTTCTGCTTGTCTAGTATTAGCAATTAATTAGTAAGTAAGTGGAACACTAATATTACTAAATCTGACAGCATTATGCAAGCAGAATCAGATGTTGGCAAAAGCTTAA
>JAVCKT010028334.1:10777-24399 GCA_032273925.1 Rhynchotus rufescens
TGAAGAGAAGCTAGCTTCACTTAATGAGTCGCAAGTGATGGAGTTGCCACTCATGACCTCCCAGGTGATCCTGGAGCTGGTGGATCCAGATGGAGTTCCTGCCCTCAACAGCTTAGCCCTCCTTGCTCATGAGGCTGCTACAGTGGTGAGGGCCCCTTGCGTCACACAGTGTTACTGTTTGCCAGCTGCTGTCTGTTCCAGCCCTCCCTGCCAGCCCTTGCTGCTCTCTTCTGTCTTTGTGTGGATCCAGATGACCTCCTCGTCGTCGTCCTCTTCAGCATTAGGTTCCTGTCAGCGCCTGCTTTGCCCACCGGCCAACAGAGGAGGAAGATGCACCACTTTCAACATGACCCCATCTGCCTCCAGGCTAAAGGGATCCTCGCCAGCCCCAGAGCTCAGGGCTTTGCTGCTCTCCTTTCCTAGCGTTTTCCAGAAGCGTCCATGGCCTCCATGACCCCACCCACATCTTCCTATAATGCGGGTGCGGGCTTTGGGAGGAGATGGGCCCACTCTGTCCCTCAGCAAGGAGGAGAGGTGGTGCCTTTGAAAGCACTTGGCTGCTGCCCCAGCAGTGTTGCCTGTTGGAGTGAGGACAGGCTGCCCTGTAGGGAACGATAATCGCTGGGCCTTCCTCCTCTCGGCCCTCATGGTGAGCACCTAGCTGCAGTGCTCTCCCGCTTACAACCTCTAAGGAAATGCGCAGAACAAGGACAGCATCCTGCTAGGCGTATGAAGCTTGACACATTGTTTTACACCTGCCCGGTGGATCTTCTGTTCCTGCTAGTTCACTCAATTTTTTTCAGTGGCTCCTATTTCATTTTAGAAGATGGACTAAGCAAGAACTCCTCACTCAGCGCTGCAGTTGCAGTTGGGAGACCGTTAGAGGGGAGGCCCATTGGAAGGGAGGTCACTCAACATTACCCTTGTTCTGCAGCCACCCACGTCGGCTCTGCTGGCCTGATTTGTGCCACACATATCTGCCTTCTTCTGTGTCATAGTGCATCAAGCTCACCTCCTCCTCCTCCTCCACTTTTCAGTGTTCTGCTCCCATCGTTTTGCTCCCATCCCTGCAGGTGCATGTGCGCACCTGCTCTGCGCAGAGGCAAGACAAGGGGAAAGATTGCTGTGGATCTCCAGGCAGCAGGAGAACCCTAAAAACCTCTAGGAGGCCTCCAGCCCCACCCCACCATGCTCAGTGACCCTGTCCCCTCAGTTGAGACTGCCAAATAACATGCCTGAATTGCCCTTCAATTGAGTGTGAAGTGAGCAGTCATGGCTCCTGTGCTGCCCAAGAAGGAAGAGACCCCCCACACTTCTTTCAACGGACACAATTTTATTGTTCCAGAAGTTGCTGCCTCTTGGTTCTAGTCTCCACTGGGTCTCGCTCCAGCTGGACAGCTGCAAGAAGAGCAGGGTGAGCCGCAGATGAGGTCCAGGTACCAGGAATGGGGCTGCTCTCTGTGCTCCTAACGAGCAGCACCTGGGTCTGTCCCCCAGGCTACAGGAGCCAACGACATTGTGTCCCTGGGGCTCTGTTCCCACCATGTTTCTGCCGCTCTTGTTGTAGCCAAGCAGTATAAGCTTCCGTTTCTGTTGCTATGCTTAGATCCTCTATAAGGCCAAGTTGGTCTAGAATAAAACAGGATCGTCTTCAACTCATATTGAGTCGTCTCTTTATTCATGCGAGCTCGACTCCTCCACTGAATCTTATTACTGCATGCCCCACCTGTTCTGCACAGCCCAGCCTGGCTCCCTACAGAGATCCCAGCTAAAGCCTCTGGCAAGTTGTCTTTTTTGTTACTCAGTGGAAATCTAAATCTTCCTGATTCCTCTACCACTATTCATTATTGTCACTCTTTCCTCTATATGCGCTACCATTTGGGCACAGGCTTTGGCCAAGTGTGCTGTAACCCTCACACATTGCCAAGTCGTGTTCCCTTCCGGAACTTCTCAGAGCTCATAAAGCCCAGAAACCTCGAGCAGAGGAAGAAATGGGACAACATCCTCTGTTGGACCTTGGGGCTGAACAGAACCACTCAATACACGGGGTCTTGCCCTGGAGCGGCTGTGGCTTCCACTGTCCAAACCCAGGACTTCCAGGAGAGGGTCCCTCATCTTGATGAAAAGCTACTGTGTATGTGTGTGTGTGTGCTGCTCTGCCTGTCAGTGCTGCTCGAATCACCCTGACAGAAAGCTCAAGCTTTTTTTGTGGGAGAAGGGCAGGACAAATGACCGATTCTCAAATAGGGGTGTTTTCTCCAGAGTTGTTGTGGGCAGAGGAGACAAGCAGCGCTCATCAAGAGCAACTAATTAATGTGTCCTCTGCTGCAACATTGCTGTCCCCAGAGAGCAGAAAATTCTCTTCATATGTAAGCTTGGCTATAGGGGGTGAGGGAGGAGTCGTTTTGTGTTGTGTCATCAGCCCAGAGCTGCACCTGCAGAGTTTGCTGTAGTGCAGCCTGAGTGGGCCCAGCCTGGGTGCATGCCTTCAGAGGCAGCTCTGTGGGCCCTCACAACCTTTACAGATAGGAGCAGGTCCTTACTGGGAGGATGGACATCACTGGGCCATAGTATCACTGCTTCCCAGCTTAACCCTCCTTACTCATAAATCTGCTATAGTGAGTCTTCCACTTTCCTTATAATCCCTCAGGTCTGGTTATGGCAGAGATGAGCAGCAGACTTTCAAATACATTGTATCTGTAAATAACTCCCTCATTAACACCACCTTCATTATTTCATTAAAGCACTGCTAATCTACAATGAATAGTTTCAAACTTTGTGATCTTAATTTGATGAACCTGAGTATGTATTAGGCCTGTTTATTCAAATCACATCCTTAAGTGATTTCTTGATTGTGATATTAATTGGATAATTAATGCAATTAATTATATATAACAGGCCAAAAAGGCCTGTTGAGCCTTTCCCGTTCTTGCTGGGGTTTGCTTGACTCTGCTTTCTGGCTTTATTTTGTCCAAAAGGAAGGTCAGTCTTTCCATTGAGGCTGGCATGTTGCTGCAAAGTACTCCTGTCTAAGCAGCTGCATTAACAAAGCATTCAAAGGAAATGCAGAGGAATATTTATCCAAGATTTCCCTTTGTGAAACCATACCAAGTCTAAATATATGCCTTTTTGGTTCAAGGGAATGTCATGATTTTAAATGCCACTTGTCTCTAAGGCTTTTGATAACAGTAATGTGTACTGATGAGAAACAGAAAGCTTCCTTTTCCATGGTGTAAATCCTCATCACAAAACGTGTTGTCATTCTCTGCATAAAGCAGGTGCTGTTTTAGAACTGAGCATACTTCGTGTGTTTGATGTGGAGTAAATCTCCATTTTGCAAGCTAGAAAATGATATATTTGTGACTTGTTGACTCATTTGAAGATGTCAGTAGATTGGGATTGTTTTCAGAAAAGTTTGTGAATATAAGAAAATGTTTCAAAAATTATTTATTGCATGACAGCTTTTTATCATATATGCATGTTCTCTGGTTTTTATAGGATATTTCTCTATATGGACATGCATAGTGCATTTCTAATTGGTACTTTAACAAATGTAGATGAGGGATAGACTAAAACACTTTTTATTGGTTGGAAAGACGTCATTCTGTGCAAAGTCGAAATGCACAAAGTGCCGTTTCAATGTGGAATAATATATTTCTGTGCAGGAAGCTGTTGGTGCTGCCTGCGCTGGGAGCAAGCCCACCAAGCATGTTTGGGGCAGGCAGAGGATAGCGGTAGTCCTGAGTCAGCTCCTCGTCCATCTCCTTGGGGCTCCTTGGGTGCCCTCACCTCGCTGTGCAATGAGATGGACCCAGACAGCGGCTTGGGTGACAGAGTGCTGGGACAGGCTGCCGAGGGAAGTTGTGGAGTCTCTTTCTCTGGAGATCTTCCAGACCTTCCTGGATGCCGCCCTGTGCCACGTGCTCTAGGTGTCCCTGTTGGAGCAGGTGGTTTGGACTATATTACCTCTAGAGGTCCCTTCCAACCTCAACCATTTGTGATTCTGTGATTTTTGCAGGGAGTCATGCTGAAAGGAGGGAAGTCAGAGGCAGGGAGGACCCCTTTCCAAACCATCTTTCCAAATTAAGATACTATAACATGATAATCTTCTAGCAACTGAAAGACTCAAGTTAAGTATCTCATTCAAGTCTACAGGCAGAAGGTATGCATTATCTTTTCAAAAAGGAATAGCTCAGATGGGAGCATCAACACTGTGGATATCCAAAATGACGTGATGCCTATCCCAACTGTAGGTTCAAGAATTGGAGGCTTCTTACTTCAATTCAGAGATCTGCTAGAATATATGAAGTCTCATCAGAAATATGTGTTTCTCTGCCCTGACTTTAAAGCTAAATCTATTTACACTTCAATATGCAATAGCAGATGTCTTTTTGATGATTGAGTATTGATTCAATTTTAAGGAATTACCTATTTTGTGATAAAGAACACTGAAAAGAGTAATTAAAACTGAATTAAACAGAAAAAACACCCCAAAAATGCCAGATCACTGATTCAAGTGATTTATCAGGGCTCCCTCATTTACATTTTGCTCTCAAATATATACCATTACTTTAAAATACAAAACTGAGGATCTGCCTTCAGCTGTAGCAGCTGGGTGTGGGAGAGAATGGGGATATGAATTTGTTTCATTTTGCTCTGTATTTACAGTACCTTGAAACTGCAATGATGAATCTTACCATTTTCAATATTTTTATTTCTCCTAACACAAAAGGGAATATTAAAGTGCACATGGGGAATAAATGCACCAAATAGCCTTCAGACCTACCATGGACCTTATAAGTGATTAGTTTTACTGGAGTTCAAAGCACCAACTTCCCGTTTATTGAAATGCTAATGAATTTTTTATTATAATGAAAATATCGTTTCCCTTTCTAAAATATTATTAGTGCAGTTTCAAAGATTAATGTTGCAACTAGTGTGCCTCATTTTGCATTAATCTACTAGTTCAGTGCTGAATTTATTTAGAAATGTACCTCTTTGTTCATATCTGTTTGCTCAATCAAGTTTAAATTCTATTTTTTTTATGACAGCAGAAGTATATTACTGCAATTAAAGCATCAGTGGAACAACCCATGGGGCCACTTTCACTGCCATTTTATAGAGTGAGCATTTGCCTTTTTAGATTCTAACTGTATGCAGAAAGAATGCAGCAACAGGGTTTCTACAACAACAACCAAACAAAAAACAATAATCAGCAAACCTAGGCCAAAAGCAAAATGGTTACTAAATCTCCCTAAATAACCAAACTAATATTTATTAACACAATACTCATTTTTTCTTCTCTCCTATCCTTGGCTGGCCACGTGCTGCGAGTCAGTTTTGTTGCCATTTCTCAAGCACTTCTTGTAATGCAGTATCAAATCATAGGAGTTCCTTCCAGCAGTTACTTCATCAACAAAACTACCATTTGTCACCTATTCATTCTCTCCTACTTTCATCAGGCTGAAGAGTAGCTGGTGATGTGTTTTATTCTAGAAATATGTGAACTATGTGAATTTTCATCTTCAGTATATGAGGATGATATTTTTTCCCCAACTCTTGCTACTTAACTCTGATGCAGATTGCAGACATTCAGAGTTATTACTCACTATGAATCCTAGTTTAGAAATGGTAATTTCAGTGCAGATTGATAGAGAATTATTAGTTGTCTTTAGCATAGCCAGGTCAGGGAAACATGTTGCATTTCATTATATCTGTTCCAGCTTCTCCTTCCCTCTAGTGAGGTCTGAGTTCTTCTTTCATCTGTCTCTTCCCACAGTGAAAGTCATTTGAAAATGCTCGGAGAGGCCAGTGGCGGGACAAAGGTTATTGCGTAAATTAAAAGACAGGCAGTTCCATATCCAGGTGAGGAAGAACTTCTTCACTGTGAAGGTGACAGAGCCCTGGAACAGGCTGCCCATGGAGGTTGTGGAGTCTCCTCTGGAGATCTTCCAAACCTGCCTGGATGCCGCCCTGTGTCATGTGCACTAGGTGTCTTTTGCCATCCTCCTCCCTTTCCAGTTCATTTATTAAGGTTGCTAAAAACATTTTATTGACCTGTGATCTGATTTATTATGTGTTACTGCTTCCATGGCTAAGGGCTACTATTGGTGTGTCAGGTATGTCTTCACTGTGCCTGGAATATCTCTTCATTGCCATAGTTCGTCTTGCCTACAAGACAGACTGCTTACTAGAGCACAAAATATAATAGTGCAGCATAATACACCCCTTCTTATTTCACTTCCTCCTGAGACAGAAGTTACTTATTTGTACATCTTATGCATCTCCAAAGCACTTTGGAGCTTTGGAGCACTTTGGAGCACACATGGCACACAAGAGCCATGACCACATGTTCAGGTACCTTAAGAGCTATCAGGTAGAGGATGTCTTCATTCTTGGTTTCAAAGAAGTTGAACTATGAAAATAGCACACTGCAGTGATACTTTTTATTTATTTACTTATTTCTGGGTTGAATTATCTTTTACTTTTATTGCTGTCAAGTTGTGTCTTACTGGGAATTGCTTCACACTGCTTCTCTCCTCTTCCTGAGGGTGGCAGTTCTTAACAGTAGTGTTGAAAATTACTATCTTTAGCCAAGCTGTTCCTTGTCTGTGCACTAAAATTTGTAGAAAACTCGGTAAACTTTCATTGTCTACCTGTGTAAAGCCATGACTATGACTAACTGTGAGCAAGTTACATTAGTTTAGAGGGAATGAAATTCTGGTTTCCAGTTTGCACAGAAAATCCTAATAGCATACGCAGCAAACACAAAATATGCATGAATTCTGTAACGATTCCCTGTGTTGCTCACGTTTCATTAGAAGCAAGAATGTCTCTCATTGGCAGTGACAAATCTGCTCACCATGGCCCTCGTTGGATGCCTCCTGTGAAAATCTCTCCCCTGCAAGCACCGCTCTCCAAGCTGCAGGAACGGCAACAACATCCGATGACAGTCAGAAAAATGGCTGTTTGTGAACAGTGCTCCGTATCCTCTCCATAGCGTGTCTGGGGGGTTTCATGGACGAATCCCACTCGGAGAGCAGGGACTGTCCCTAGCTAGACTAGGGAACAGTTCTGAAATGCCCCGCGCGCCCCTCCAGCGGCTGCGTGACAGTCGTGCATCCTTCTGAGCAACTGCGCTTCATTGTAGTATCATACGACCCCCTACTGGCCTCGTTTTCTTCCTGAGCGTTTCTTGTGCTGCCAATCACCCTGCCTCACCCCCTCGGCATTCTTCACCCAGTCACCCTTCCCAAGCTCTCCCTCCCGAGGGATAAAAAAAGGGCAATATTTGTAGGAAAGGCAGGTTCTGCGTCAACCGGAGGCGCCTGGTGTGCCTCGAGGCCCGTCGCATGGGCGGCGGCGATCGCCGGCAGGAATTGACAGTATATAAAACTAACAAGTTGTCAGAAACTCGGCCCCGCGGGCGCCTCCCGGGCCGGTTGTTATTATGAGGGCTGTGAGTGGCGGGCGAGGCCGGGGTAAGCAATACATTCTGCAGCCAGCGGGGAGCTGCGAATGTGTTCGCCCGGGACCAGCGGGGTGCTGTGGGAACAGGCCTGCCCTGTGCGCGGCCACCAGGGCCCACCATTCAAGCGAGCGCCGTGGGTTCGTGGCGAGCGCGGGGAGCTCGCCGCTAATGTATGCCCTAATGAGCCGGCCGAGGGTGTCCTGCCTGCCTGAATGTCTGCAGTGTGGCAAAGCGGAGTGGACATTCCCACACAATAGTGGGCTTAAGTTCAGCCTCTCACCGACGCCTCATTCACGGGCGGAACGGCTTTTGTGATACCTATAGAACACGAGTACAGTAGGTCGCCCTGCTGACTAATTGGAGTTGACAATCGCATATCTGTCCGCACCTCCGAGCCGTCCGCGCGCTCTGGGGAACGGAGGCGCTTGGCTCCCCGCTCCTGGCCAGCCGCTAGGAAGAGTGGAAAGACGTGGATCTGTTTGCACCTCAGACGCTCACAGAGCTTTGGGGCACAGACTGATGCATCCTGGCAGCTTCTTTTTCACTTCCTGAGTGGCAGGTAGGGCAGCAAGGGTTATCTTTCCTGCTGGCATCCTCCACCTTTTAGATGATGCCTCCTTTCCTCCACCCGTTATTTGACATCTCTACAAGGCAGAGACTGGCCCCCTATTCTTGCTTGTTAGGTGCCCCACAGAGCAGACACTCAACCTTGCATTAGCCTTCCAGGTGCCATCGTAACACCAAGAATATAACAATAATGGCCATATCACTCATAAATATTCCTGCTTTACAAATGAGAACAAATAAATTGCCAAATCTGCTGAAGGCCACTTCCTAAATGAGTAGGAAGGGTGAGACCCAGAAGTCTGCTTCTGGAGGCAGGCCCGTGCCGGTAATGACGGATTGCCTCAAATCTGCCCCGTGCCTTGGTCTACCGAGGCAGAGCATGAACGTCTGCTGCCGTCCACAGTTCATCCCCTGGCTGCTGCCTTTGAGTATTGAGTGGTTGAGCATCCACCAAGTCAGTACTAATTCTTCTACTTTAATTAGGTGCATAGCACCTGGAAAAGAAAAATCCTCAAATTTTCCATGGAAACTAAACAGATACTCTGGAGCATTACGCTGAGTAAAGCTTTCTCTTTCTTCAGGACACCATTTTCCCGTCAAGAACAGAGCTTCTTGAGGAAAAACACAGGGCTAACTACCATTCCCACATGTGGTGCTCTCTGAGAAGAATTAACCGTGGTTTGTGATACGTTGGGGGATTTATATTTTGTACTTTTTTTTTTTTTTAAATAAATGCCTGTTTTTGTCCTTTTGTCATGCTGAAGCCTTCAAGCTTTCTCAGCACAGGCGTCATCTCAGTCAGCAATCTCAGCCATCGACTTCTTCTTTCACTGAAAGTTTATTCCACGTGGGATCAGAAATGGAAAATATGGTAAAATTGCTGGGTCAGTGCTTCATCCTTGGGCTGAAGGCAAAGGCAAATGCCACTTGGGTTGAGGCAAACATACTTTATGCATTGACCCTATTGATCCAGAGCCACGTAGTTGTTCTCGATTTGATATTGCAGTTTTCTAATATGCTACAGCTATAAGAAGCAGAAGAAAGCCATATGAGAAATAAAGAGGAGGCAAATTACTATAATTTTTTTTCTAAATGTGTTCATTAAGGATATTATTTTGCTTAGGATGCAAAACTCCACAGTCTTTTGGCTCTTGAAAAGAACAACGGCCCACTGGAAGTGTGGGAAATATGTTTTTAAAAACGCAGTAAATGGAACACACGTCAGTAAAGACAGCTCGATTTCGTTACGGTGGTGTGATCACAAAAACATTTTCTACCATGCAACTTTTAATTAGTCTCGCAAAAAATTATTCTGCTTCACTTATACAGAGTACAGTAAATGGCTACGTAAATGTGCAAGGAATGAAATAAATACGCTTTGTTCAGATGTGGTGACCTTTGGGAGAAAAAGGCGGTAAGAGAATGAAGTTTCTTTCTGTTTCCCCTTGTATTTATCATGCAGCAAGTCAATGCTCCCTCATGAAATACAGTAATTATGATAAAAAATAAACTGAAGTGAACTTCTTCACTTCACACTTCAACAGCCTTCCAGCCATACAGGCGCATTCATGCATGTATGGCTGTCATTTCCAATCCAGACAATTTTTGATAAGCTTTAGCTATTCTGAGGTGCTGCCAGTTTGAGTGACAACCTTGATACCTGCAACTAAATGGTTAATCTGTTCACCATTGTGAATATAATCAGTGGGCTCAGACACAGTAGAATGCCACATTTTTCTGATGTCTGAAATAAAACGGATGCTAGTAAATAACATGAGTATATTTACACATATATGTGGCACTTAGAAATATCTGTTCACATGTAGTGTATTGCATCCACTGTTCTGCAGCATCACATATGTTTATAATGAATACTAGATAAATACACAGTAAATACATATAAATAACGTATGGAAAAATAACCTATTTAAAAATATATTAAATGGATTTGCCTTTGCTATAAAAAGTATTTAGAAGTGCTTGTCATTAACAGTAATGTATTACACTATATCTCAGATGTAACAACGGCAGACAATTATTTTTACAGTATGAGTTTATAATATCATTTTGCAGGCAATTCCCTTGCAGTGTACTTACGGGCATTCTGTCCTTGAAAATGCAGTGATTAGTCCCATCCTGGTGCAATTTCAATATACTCGGAGATGATGTCTACTTCCAAATATGAATAAAACAGAAACGGCAAAAGCAAAGGTTATGTGGACAAAGGGTGTTTTGTTTCCCTTCATTTGCTAAAGACATTACAGCTCTGATCAATGTGCTTAACTTGCACCTTTTAGCCCATTATCTGAGTTGGAGTTAACTTGGCAACCTCACAAATGTTGCGTTTTTTTGGTTGTAAGACCTGTTGTTCACCCATATGTCTCCTCAGCACCAAAGCCACTGGTCCGCAGTATTTTCCATTTACATGCAGTAACCTAATGTTTACTGATTAGGGAAAAGAAAAAGCAATTTCATGCAAATATACTTTTTATTTTCAGAGTAAACTCACTGAAATTCTGCCAAAGATGAGACTGCAAATAATAGACTGCAAGGAAATATTGTATGAATGTCGCATAAGAAGAGCACCAGATACCTCAGAAGACACCTCAGGAGATCGCAGTTCCTAGGTCTGGTAGGTGTCCCAAAAGCGGTGAGAAAAATCATTGGGGTCTTTGCCCACATGGCCCGAGGGAAAATCCCTCCCCAGACCTTCCCCTTCCCCACGCAGCCACTGTCCCCCCATTGCCCTGGCGTGAGTCTCCATCAGGTGGCTGCATGGCAAGCGCTACGAATCTCAGAGTTTTGCACAGGTGAAATGCTGCTACCTCCCTTGTCGTGCAGTCTGGAGGGGCACATGAGTTGCCAGGCAGTTTAATTTACCATGAATTATGTTATAAGCTAGTTAATGTAAAATAATACTGCCATTAAAGTTCTTGGGGTTGCAACGCAGCAGTGCTGCAAATTAAACAAAACTGTTTTTCTCCAGATTTGACAGCTATTGTTAAATAAATCTTTAGTCGTATCATTTAACCCTGTAAATCTCCTTTCCTAGAGATAAAACATGGTAAGAGGCCCTTTCTGGAGCATTTCAAGCAAGAGCCCCCAAAGCCACAGACGAGCTGAGGTGTTTTGTGTCCCATGCAGAGAAGAAAGTAAATCCATAGTGTCACAGGTAGGAACTGGTCTTCTCCCCCTTCTAATTATGTAACTTTAACAGTCTGTCCAAGCAAGCAGTCACTTGCCCTATGTGAAGTGACCATATAAAAGAAGTACAGTATTAGTTCAGTGCAATCTACAACTGATCAAAACATTTAGGATAATTCTAGAAATAAAACACGAGAAAAGATTCAAAATTATGCATGGATATTCTAAATGATTTTTGATTGTGCAGCAATCAAAATACTATTTTCCTATCTTATCCAGTACATATTATATAGAATCTATATTACATGTACGTATTTATTAAGTGAAGTTGGTAATGTTATTATTAAGGTTACATATTTTCCACTCCAGGCTCTTTTTTCTTTAGCTGCTTATAACTTTGGCAGTCTTTACTGGTTGTGTAAACATTTACAGGAGGCAGATCTCTAGAAAAGCTTTCCTGGAAGCAGGAAATATCTGCACCCAGCTGATATTTTTCAAGAAATTTTCAGCCAAGGTCATGTCCAGGAACGGTGCTTGGGAAAACATAGGTTATTTTCCCCTTGTTGAAGACAAATGTAGTATATTCTGGAAAATGTATATATATAAAATGAGCTCTGGACTGAAGCCTTGAATGCAATGATAGATGTTAAGGGTATACTTATGGGTATACTCCTGAAAATCAGCTGCAGCCAAGCCGCATGCTAATCCTTGAACATAGTCTAATCCTCCAAACAATCACAAGCTGCACGTGCTGGTTGGAACGAGCTGCAGCAGACACCAGATCTCTGATTGTTGGCAGAGAAGCCGGCACGTTTCAGTTGTTTTTATTACTCGGACAAGGTTAAGTATCTCTGTCCTGCCCTGCTGTAAACAGCGCTCAGCTCCTCACCTGCCCTTGACTCGTGTGCTGGGTAGCTGCGAGTGGCGGCCGGCGCGGAGCTGCGGGGCAGCCGCTCCCCCTGGCCCGGGCCCAGGCTGCTGCCCAGCGCCGCGGCCGCCTTCCCCATCCCCTGCGCTGCGGAACAGGCTGCTGCCGCGGCAATCAGCAGCACAACAGCGGCAGAGGAAGCGGAGGAGCAGTGTGTGTGCAGCCAACTGAAACTGGAGCAGCATGAGAAGGGACCCACACTGCTCGGGAGATGGCAGGTCCCAAACGGAGGTCAGCAGATCCGAGACTCTGCCCCTGCCGAGGACACTCAGCCCATGGTAGCAACAGTGGCTGCTGTCAAACAGGGTGAAGAGCAGAGGAGCACGTGAGGGAACACGTGTGGCAGGGGGTCAAGCGGGCACACACAGAACACCCAGAGTTGCTCATGCATCAGGATGCAGACACTGTTCATTGCAGCTCTGCAGATTCTTTGTGCCCAAGCGGGGAAGCAAATGACACGTCATTCACCTCCTCAAAAACACCTGTTGGGCAAAAAGAGGCCAACCATGACCCTCTTCTCCCATAAGAAGGGAAATGTTTGCAGCATTGATGAACTGACACAGGACCCTTGTCAGATGGCTTTACGGTGGAGCCCAGCTCAGGAGAGGCACTCACAACAAGGCCCCACGACTGCTTTAGCTGAGGGTGCAAGTCCCTGGTCTCAGACGCAAGGCGGTGGTAGCTGTCTCCCAGCAGGAAAAAGGGCCCCGGCCTCAGGCTCAAGTCAAATGTGACATAAGGACATGTAACCCATCCTCAGGGTGAAGGGGGCTTGGGCATAGTTTGTCTGCAGCTCCTTCATGGAAAAGAGATTTCCATACCCTGCTGCCCCAAGAGGGTCTCGTCAGGATAACTGTTTTCTCCGGAAGGTTTCAGCATGAAAAAATGGATAATTAATGTTTACAAACCATTGCTAGGTCTGTATCTTCACCACCAAAATTTCAGTCACAGATAGAGGTGGAAAAAAATTAGAAGAAGGATATAAACCTCTACAGTTAAAAAGTAGTTTGCTGTCTAATATGAAACATCGTCAGCACCAGCCAGCTCTGCTCAGGCGGGTTCCTCAAAACACAGTCTCTTGAACCACTTCTGTGATTTGAAGCCAGCTATAGTTTCTAGTGAGATGTTTGTGTGAAAGCAGTTTCCAAATTCCTCCTGCACAATGCTTGATTTCCCCCCTTCTTTGACACACACAAGAATTCCACCCTATTATTTATACAGATCACTTTGTTCAAGAATTCCACCTTATTATTTACACAGATCACTTTGTTTTCTTCAGTACATAGTTTCAATTCCAATTCATTAATGTCAAAGCATAAAAGAAACAGCAGCACATAAAGCAACAAAAGTTTGCCAAAACCAGAAAATAACAGCTGATAATTAAGGAAGTCCCATTATTTCTTGGCAAAGGAGCCTGTGTTTTCAGAGACACATTCTTAAAGGGCCTCTCTTTAGTGTAGCTGCATAATTTCCATGAATACTATTTGCACAAATAAAGGTTTTCAATATGCA
>JAVCKT010028335.1:0-17261 GCA_032273925.1 Rhynchotus rufescens
CCGCCCCGCCCGCCTCGTGGCCCCGCCCCGCCTCCGCTCCGCGCCCCGCCCGCAGCCAACATGGCTCCCGGCTGGCGCCGGCCTGGAGCCTGAGGCGCCTCTCCCTGGAAATCCAGTTGGGCAGCCAGAGGCTTCTGTAGAGCCTACAGACCTCTAGGTTCCTATAGACCTATAGGTGCCTATAGACCTCAGACCTGTAGGCTCCTATAGACCTCAGACCTGTAGGCTCCTATAGACCTCACACCTCTGGGTTCCTATAGAGCTCAGACCTGTAGGTTCCTATAGAGCTATAGGTTGTGTAGCTGCCGCCGGCAGGATCGCAGCTCTCCCCCGTCTCCCCCGGGCCGCTCCTCAGGGCAGCTCCGCGTCTGTAACGGAGCAGCTCCGGCAGCTCCGCAGCCAGACCCGGAGGTTTAATCCTGCTCCAAGCCCTGCACGTGGCTCTGTGAAAACCTATGGGTTAGGCCGAGCCCTGTGCCCAGCTTAGAGGCTGGACAGGGACCAGCCAGCCCAGCTTTTAATATTTACTATATCTACAAAATACTGTGTGAAACGTGCCCAAGACAGCAGCAGGACTCAGCGTGGCAAGTTTGGTTCAGCAGAACTAACCTGCACAGAAGTGAGGATGGAGTTTCCTAAAGCCGGGCTTTGCTCCCTGCCAGGTTGTGCTTTTATTTCTGGCAGCAAAGGCAGCACACATTTGCCTTCAGCCCACCTCAGTGCAGGAACACGCACGGCGAGCGTGCGACAGCCCTCCGCTAACCAAGGAAACCGGCCCTGCAGCCCTAGGGCAGGGACAAGGGTCCGCAACCTCACTTAAACCTGATTAAAAATACTGCTAACTATCCTGTTACCATGTACTACAGTGAACACTGACAATACAATCTCTGCCCTGCTACGCTCTAAACTTCACAAGGTTCAAATGTTTACAAGTCTGCTGCAAACTACTATAAAGTTTAACGCCCCGCACTGATTCTACTTGTGTCTGTAAGCGCTGGGTCACCTCTCGGCTAGGGGAAGAGTTCCCTTACCCAGACACTGATTTTTCATTTTTTTACCATTTGAGATAGCTATAGGAAAGCACTGGCTTTTATAGTAAATTAACTGTGTAGACGTGCACCAAAGTCATTACTGTAAGAAAAGTAGCTAGATACTTATTCAGGAGGCTGAGTCTTAAAAAAAAAAAAAAAAAAAAAAAAAAAAAAAAAAAAAAAAAAAAAAAAAAAACCCACACACACCACACACACAAAAAAACAGTATTTCAAAGGAAAACACCATCTCTCAAGCACGTGCACTCTAGAGCAAGCTTCACCTGTCACGGGATCAGCAAAACTGGAGGCATTGAGCCAGATTAAGATCAGTTTAACAGGTCTACATACCCTTGGTCTTATTTAAGGACAGCGCTACCGGAGGCTTGTTAAACTGTCCTGGGAGGCACACGCTGATCTCGGCTGTTATGCTAGAGCACAGGCACAACAGTAAACAGGCAAACTGGCTTCTTTTCCAATGGAAACACAAGGCAAAAGTTTAATGGTTCTCAAACAGACTACAACAAAGGCTGCAGGGAAAAACATTTTATTTCCAAGCAGATTACAAAGAGCAGAGAATATAAGAGTAAAATTAAATTAAAAAAATAGTTGAGTGCATCTCTTTAAAATGATTTGTAGTGTGAGTTACTCACGGGGCAAAGCTACTGGAGAGTTCTGAAGGTCACTTTGCAGGATGCCAATCACATGTGCTGTTTAGACCAGGGTCAACACGGGAGGGACAGACGAGACGTTTTTGCATATAGGCTGCACACTCAGTATCAAGCGAGGCTCTGGGCTGCAACTGGACCCTGCCTTTCGGAGGCACCCCCTCCACCTTGCTCTCTCCTGCAGTTCCCTCTTGAGCTCTAGACCCAGTTTATTGCTGCTTTAAGTGGGTTCGATCTGCCTCCCCGTGCTGAGGGGCGCAAAGGAGGACGCCGAGGAGCAGGCAAACGTGGCTGAGCCCCAGCTGCACGGGCAGAGGGAAGCAGCAGGCCGGGCCACAGGCTTTGGGGCAGCATGTCAGTAAGACTTCCAGAAGAAGGTTTGCAGATGCTTCTTAAGGTAGGAAGATGCTCGAGTTAGCACTGCCAGCAGTTCAGAAGGGTGGGTTTTTTTGTTTGTTTTTCCTATGCATTGGCACCATTGAAATGGAAAAGGCTAAAACAGTAGGATAAGGTGCATTCCCTGTAATAGAGATGAGCAGCTCCAGCAAGAAGATGGGGAGAAAAGCCCCATATAGGGTGGAAGACGGCTTATATCCCATTTTAACAGTGGTTTAAGAGTCCAAACACCAATTGCAAGTCAGTCACCATGAAACTTGGATGAGAGCGCGGCTTGGTTAGTGCAGAGCCAGTTAGTGTCTAGCAGCACTCAGCCAGAAGAGGAAGAGGATGAGAAAGAACAGTATGCGGAAGCCTTCCACCCCAACAGATGCTCAGAGGGCTCTTTTCTACTACTCTGGGGGCTGTTCTTGTCGCTGCATAGGTGGCCTAATCCATTCCAAACACACCAAGGCAGACGGTCGCTTTCATACAGCTGGGGACAAGACTGCCTCACTTCCTGCCCAAGGAGCCACGGTGTAGAAGGGATCCCGTTTAGGGATTTATCCCACTGCTCCAAAGCCAAACAGTGTGGGAACTACTTCAGGCCTTGTCTCCTGTCTAAAACCCAGGAGGTCTCTAGGGTGAAGCAGCCAACGCAGGACAGCCCTGTTAAGTCACATTGAGGCTGTTCCCTTCTCTCGCTGCTCTGGACAGGAGGGAAGGGCGGCCCTCTCTCGTCTGCTCTCCTGCTTCAGCCATCACCACTTAAAGAAAATGCTCGAACCGTCAAAAGTAAGTGAAAAAAAATCTAATGGTGCCGCAGACAAGGGAGCAAGAGGCTACAGGTTCCCGCAGGAAAGCACTGCTGTTGGTGCCTACAGACGGGACAATGCACTAGGCTAAGGTCAGGATGGGAGATGCTTTACAATAGTCGGTCTTAGTCTTAGTCTGCTTTCCACAGTTCCTTTCATACCGCGGAGACAAGATGGGCACAGTTCACAACCAACAATGCAGGGTCTCTAGCTTGCCTCTTCCCAGCTTTACTTTTGAGATTGATGCATTTCCAGCCTCTGTCTCATACAGGGCAAGGGGCACGGAGAGTTCTTGTTCGGTATATACACGCGTACAGCAGCTAGCGATTTGGCACTCGTGGGGCCGAGGTGGGACGCCCTTTAAGCAGCAGTCAAACAAGCTGGTTATAGGAAAGTGTTAAAAAGCTATTTTACATGTTTGACTGGG
Source organism: Rhynchotus rufescens (assembly GCA_032273925.1). Classification (NCBI taxonomy): domain Eukaryota; kingdom Metazoa; phylum Chordata; class Aves; order Tinamiformes; family Tinamidae; genus Rhynchotus; species Rhynchotus rufescens. Next base: position 3,314 of record JAVCKT010028335.1, read on the forward strand.
AACGCTTCCCAGCGCTTGGACAGCAACCCTAAGCCACAGCACTCTTCTGTGCTACTCTGTGCACGTCTTCCTATGAGTCCCTAAAAGGGAATAGATCGTGTTCTTCACTATCAAAGAACATAGTATTTATATTCTAGAAATACTGTACCTTTGCAGTTAGCTCCAGAGAGCCAGACTAGAAGCCACGTCCAGAAAAGAAAAATCCTTAAGTCACAGTATATCGATTGTCTCTAAAAATAGGGAATGAAACTAACCGTGGACATCTTGATGAGACAGTACAAAACAGTACCCCAGTCCACTTCCAAGTCGAGGAATTCATCTCCTATAGATCACAGAAGAACGAGAACGCAACGGAAACATTTCAGCTCGTCAGGACACCGCCAGTCATCAAGAGACCTCTGCAGCTCGCTGCGTGTCCAGCTCCCCCGCTCTTACACGCTCTACTCCAGATGAAGCAGCATGCTTCCCCTTCTAACACTGTAGATCATTTCACTGTTATCAGGAGTTAGCGGACAGCTCAATGTCTATTTTCTAGTCATTTTTTGCACAACGCATTTTTGTTTTCCCAGGTAACTCTGCCAGCATGACCTGCTCAGCCCTAACCCCAAACCGCCCTGATGTTCTGGCCAGGTTCAAGCACAACAGGCGACTACCACGGCCACCTACGGAAGCAAATTGCACACTCGGTACCTGGCAGACGGGTTTAAACCCCGCTGCGTTTCCAGGGGAGCTGGACTGAGCTCAGGCAGACCCAGCTCCGCATGCAGAACCGCGGAGCGCACGGGGCCGTGGGCACAGCTCTGCAGTTGCTCTCTCATTATCACATCTCTGTTGAGTAGACAGGACAAACTGCTCAAAGAACGGGCAGGCCGCTCTGTGCAGGCCTGCTTGGCATCCTGAGCCACAAGCGACAGCGGGAGCCGGCTCCTAACTGTGCCCTCAGGTATTTAAGTTAGGGCCAGAGATGGACGTTTCAGCCACTAAAATACGGGGAAAGGATGACAGAATTTTTGCAGCTTGAGAAGTATCACTGTTCCTGACATCGCCCGACCAGGAGGTGAGCGATGGCTCCTCGCAGCCGACCTGAGGGGAGGCTACGTTGCCAGCACTGCACAGCACTCAGCCCTGTCCTCCTACCATACCCACTGGGACGTGGGTACCAGCCTGGCACTATTTCCTCCTCCCATAACCGAGGTGGGAGACGAAGCTCCAAGTCTGCTTTAGAGTGGAGGTACCGGGAGCTAGTTGCTCCCTTCCCTTGTGCACGTATTTGAGCACAGCCCTAGGCAAGGATAAAACTGCGCCTCTTCACAACCAACTTACACGCCAGCTTTCTCACAAACACCAGTGTCAACACGAAGCCCCGCAAGCCTGAAGCCTCTCCAGGTTCTGGCTCTTCCACACGGATGAAGAGCACAGAGACTGGCAGCTTTATGGCTACTCCCAGAGTCAAGGTCTAGCCTAACCTATGTAGAGATTTACACACAGCAACCAGGGAGGGCAGACCTTCCTTCACGAGACACACAGGTGCTGGTCAACAGAAGCTTCAGAAAAGTTGCTTGCCTGTACACAAGTTTTTACTATAGTATATATTTATATATATATATATATTTATTTTTTGGAATAGGGGAGGGACATAGGAGATGGATAAGCAGGGAAGACAAGTTCAAGAAGCAGTCACCTCTCCACATCCAAGAGGCTGGTGGCACAAACAACAAGCCTGGCTAGCGACCTCCCATTTCAAGCACAACCGGCTACCTGCTGGCCTCAAAAGAGCAGACTATTTGTTAATGATATAAAATACAGCAACCGTTTAAGATGCAGCAAGGCTGTAAGGGGCGGGGTGTATGATCATGAACAATGCCCGAAGCTACGTAGCTGTGTTTCAAACCGTGAGAAAGCTCTTACAGGGCAGGAGGGAGCCACGTGCTGCTCCTGGCAGGCCTTTTCCTCTAGCACCCCTCCAGCATGCGGCTCGCGCGGGGCACCTGCAGAACGGGGAGAGGAGGATTTACCCAGGAGTGAAGTCTCACACGCTGGCCACAGAACACCAGGACAGACCCAGGGCCTGAGCCGGTGCCACAGATTCCATCATTCCTAGCCTGACACTAAGCTTCCATCAGCAAGCAGACGTCCAGGTCCGTCAAGAGAAGTTAATCCCCTTCTACCTTCCTAATTTGCAGGGTGAAAAGTCCAGTGGACTCAAGCTGGAAAGCACAAACAGGGATGAAAACAACCAGATTTTGCATTCTGATCTTGGTATAATGCCCCCCCACCCTCACAGCTCACTCTTCCCCAAATAAAGACACATTGTTCAATGGCATGTTGAAAAGACGTGCTCGTCATTCTTAATAAACAACTAGAGTAAGAATACATAAGAGAAACAGGGTGGTATCTTTATATGATACACAAGTGTATGTTACAAGAATTCCATCAGGCACAGGAGCCTCAAGGTTTAAGGCCTCAATGTAATGCCAAAAAAAAAAAAAAAAAAAAAAAAAGTGTGGTAAAGTTTGTACTTTAACATCTAAAAATGTCACTTAAAGGTCTGAATAGAAATCATTGGGCTTTTTTTTTTTTTTTTTTCCTCTTATAAATCACAATTGCAGTTCACTCTTTCCTCTTCCTTCCAAGATAACAGCAAATTAATGTCCGAGCACAAGAAAAGATATGCCTGCCTCTCCTCCACAGGCTGGGCAGGTCCATCCATCATTCTGTGCCCTCTAGGATGCACAGGCTCCGAGGAGACAGAGGCCCCAGCCATCCAGGCCAATCCTGTAGTTCATGTTTTCTACATCATAAAAAAAAAAAAAAACAAACCAGAGTCAACCAGCAGCCTTCCACAGCTCCCAGCTTGCAGGGGATATGCAGCCTCCAATGGTTCCAACAGTTTGGTGTGTTGGGTAGGATACACAATGGGTAGGTTTTCCTTTAGATTCTTTTAAAGAGAAGAAGCCTAAAAGGGCTTCATAACTACACCAATAAAAAACCAAAAACTTAGGCATCTCCTTTAGTGTAAAAGTCTGTACAATTTATCTTTGCTTGTCCCTCCCCGTCACCCCATCCCACCCCTTCTGAGCCAAGAAGGATGCCTTAGTGCATGGTGCTGGCGTTAGCCATGGCAAGAGCTTCCTGAATCTCTCGTATCACCAGGATCCGGGTGAGCATCTGCTCCATCTGCTCTCTGCTGATCGGCTGGATGGAATACCAGATGGGGCTGTTGGGGGCCACCACTGGCTCCGGAGTCAAGTAAAACGTGTCATTCCGGCCTTTCACACTCTGGGGGCTGCGTGAGGAAGATCAGAAACAACCAGACTAACAGCATGTCCTGCGAGAGAGACCCCCGACGTCCTCGGACCCCGCTTCACAAATGCTGACAGGGAATGGCTGGCTGCTGAGACACGCACAGGACCTCGTGCAGGTAGTTATTCCAGGGGCAACAGAGGTCCCAGGGCTTTTAAGCCAATGACAACTACAAGAAAGTATTTTTTTTTATTTCTCACTAACGGGAATAGCAAATATTTGACCTTAAATTTGTTTCCGAGTAAAGCAAAAATAAGGTGCTTTTACACCCAGGCTAGCTACAGAGCTGCCCATGAAGAGGAACACACACATTACTGACCACAATCATAATTTGGACCGAGTCCTCTGCGGCTCACTGCTATTTCCGAAGTGCTTATTTTTGTTTTATAACTTAATTTGAGTAGAAATCTAATCCGTCTCAAGCAGAAGACGCTTGCAGATGACTTGCTTGAAAGTCACAGGCAGAACAGTGAGCTTATGCCAACACAGCACAGCAGCAGTACGAGTACAAGATTAACAGCAGCCAGTTCACAAATCAGCATTTGTCTCTGAACACCAACATCGCTCTGGTTACATTATTTATACAATGACAGATCAAACAGCACCCTCTCACATCAGTGCCCCAAACCCATCTGTGCACATTCAGGGAAGCTGCCAGCAGGGCAACGCTGCCCTGAGAAGCACACCAGCTCTACCAGCTGTTTACCCCAGCCACCAAGCGAGCACGCATCGCAGCGGGCGCTCTCACCATTTGAAGAGGTAGAAGTCATACAGCTTTATCGGGCATCTCAGGGGGTTCTCCGGATTCTCAGTCTGCTCTGCATACATGTCATCTGTAACTACAAACGAAGCCCCCCAACCACAGAGGTCAGTCGGGTGCTCGGCACAAGAAGCATCACAAACTGAGCAGTGTCAAAGGACCTCAACGCTCGGAAGGAGCTTCTTACTGTGCAACAGCTGGCAAGAGGTGCAGTGCTGTTTGGATGTTTGGTCTTATTTTTTGGAGAATTTGCTTTATCCCAGGCCCACTGAAATCCACAGCCTAAACCCATTTTTACATTTCTCTTCTATCTGCTCCCAAATTCAAAGAAGTTTCACTACTGAAAATGCAGCTTTTGAGCCAGGAAAGCCTGGGCCTGTGCCCCTGGGAGAGCAGGCTATTTATGTATGGACTCCATATGCGGTTCACACAGAACTCAAGTACTTCCAGAAAGAGAAGTCCTCCCAGAGAAGTTTCTCCCCCTGTTCTAAAACACCACATCCAATTGCACCTCTGTCCACAGAAGCAGAACTAGAAGAAAAAAAGTTATCCTCTGCTCTCAGCGAGTCCTGCATGCCTCAGACAAAGCATAAAACAAACTTAGTGTTAGAAGGTACTAAGCGCTCTCAGAGTGAGCATAAAGAGAACTGCCAACTACCTTTGGCCTCGTAGGTTCCCATGCCCCTACCTGGAGATATTTTTATTTCTCTCCAAGCCCAGTAAAAAAAAAAAAAAAAAATCCAAAATAAAACTTCCACATACTACCTTTCTGGCCTGTCTGGTGTATGCCAGGAGCCTTCAGGTAGCGGATACTCGTGCTTTTATCCTTGGGATTAGAAGGGTTCTTCTTGGTCTGCCTCAACACCTTAGAGAAGGCCAACTTCATATGCTGGTCTACTGTTTTCAATAGGAAGTATCTGAGCAGCAAGATGAGAACACAGGACACTCAGAGGCAAGCAAAAGGCAGCAGTCACAACAACGAGGTAGTTATCTGGATTCATGGTGGGCCAGACGAGCCCTCAAACCAGCACTGAGCTACACGCTGCTCCACCACTAATGCGTGCAACAGCCAACACTTCCATTTCCCCTCTTGCTAGCTCATTTCCTTGTTGTACTGCAACGACTTTGCCTGATGGGGCTGCAAGAGGACTCTGTGTACAGCCATCCAAAAACTCATAATCTCACCAGATCTACGACAGCAGCTTCCTGCCAACCCTGACAAGGTATTCAGAGTTCCTTTATTAAAAATTTGAAACAAATAAACAAATAACCCCTTATCAGCACAACTTCTCTCCCCGCTCCTGCACACAGAAACCCAAATACTTACTTTGTATTGAAAAACATCAGTGTAGTGAGCAAGGTGGAGGGAGAGTGAGCTCCTAGCTGCTTACACTCCCACAGCATCTCTTCTGTTACGTGACTGGAGAGGACGTAACCTGCAATAGGCACAAGTCAGCATCATGCCAGGACACAGTTACTGCAGGAACTTGGCAGCATTTCATACCCTAAGTGTTAGACAGCGCATGAATCTTAAAGAAAGGAGGCCGAGATTTTTTTTCAGTGTCAATATTCACTACTATGCAAGTATTTCCTTAATATAGGCACAATTACAAAGGACATATACACATGTCAGCCTCAAGTTATAGAGAATATCCTCCTGCAGTATGTCTATACATCCCAAATGAGACCAAAATAAATAATGCACTCAAAAGAGCTTTTATTTAACGGTCTGACTCCAATGCAGATGCTCCTAATCCAATAACATGTGAGAGCAGGCAGGCCAGTATAAAAAAAATCAACTCTTGGCCCTGTGTGCAGCTTTAGTCAGCACACGGTGCCAAGTGATGTATTTGGACACATGAGTAATCCTTTGATTCTCAGATTTTTTTTTTCCCTTTGTTTGCAAGAGAAACACTATCCTCCAAATACACAGATAAACAGAAAAACAGACATCAGTATGAACTCCACAGCTTGGGGAATGACAAAGCACAGATCAAACAGCCAGCAGGGAAACAAAAGGATTCCAAAACTCAGGGTGCTACTTAGGCAGCAAGTCTCTAACGTCAGCTACTTTTCTGAACACAGCAGTGGCTTCTTCACTGACATCTAACCAGATCAAAGGGAATCAAGTCAAGGAAGCCAGGCTTCTGCTCTCCTAAAGTGTGATTCTTACTCCAGTTCTTGTATATAACTCGCAAAATCTGTGTTTTCAGGAACTGATCTCTCCACCCCTGCCACTATCATCTTCTAGACAGGGCTGAGGGGAGCTGCATCTGACTGCAGCATGTGAGACTCTAAGCACTCACTGTTTCTCTCTTGGAAGCTTAGCTGGTCCTGGCGACTGCATCCATCTGGCTACATGACAGCACTCCCAAAGTGACAATATATGCTAGAGGCAAGATGTATTAGCACCTGAGGTGAGGAAGCTTGATTCAGATCTCCAGGCTCAACTCACTTCTGAGCATGTCAACCTCACAACAGCACAAAACTCCCACCAAGCTGCCTTCTAGTGAGTAATAAATAAGCCCAAACCAGGATTAAGGGCTACAGCATGGCACATGAAATAACCCTAATATTCACTGAAGATATTGAGCATCTCTGGGCATTGTCGTAGGGGGACACTAAGCACTTTTGAAGGGATTCTGTTCAGAACTACACTCATGCTGTAGTTCAGTTTCAATGTCCCAAACCTCAGAAAAAAATTGAAGTTCTTAAACAGAAGCTCTTACCAAGAGGAGAAACACGAGGCTGTACGTCCTTAAGAACTTCATGCAACCACTCAGTGAACCGAATATAGTAAAGATCTGAGAAGATGTCATCTACTCGACCATTTTCAAAGAGATACTGGAAGAGATTCACAACAGAGGCCAGTGCAGTGGCAGTGAGTACAGTCTTTTCAGGCAAGGCTTTAACCTAAGAGTCTGTTTACACAGTTATTCGAACACTTTACAGGACAGCACTGAAGATCTTCACATCCTACCCAGGAGAGTAGGAGGATGCTTGTACTGGAGCCAGTACAAAATAATTAACCTTGATTACTGTGATGGAAATTGTTAGAAAAGAAGGAAATACATCTTAAACCAGAGCTAGCTGGATTTCACATTTTAAATGCATTCACTGGAAGTTATTTTACACAGCTGTCTGGCGGGCACTAAACTCTTTCAGACTTTTGGATGAGGACAGGCATGCCTGGCTTTCATATCAGACTCTGTTCCCGCAGCTCTTCCAGAAAGGACACTAGCTTTGGCAGTCCACATTTCTTGGACCACATAAAGCTAAGTTTTTGCCTTAAACTTCATTTTCACCATGCTACTGAACTCAATTATTAACATTTCTTCCCATTCTTAACCCATGAAAAAGTGTTATGCCTACTAAGTGGATTTCAGACTATTTGCTCTTAAAAGCTGTTTTGCTGAACAGATTTTTTTTCCCTTATTAGACTGTTGAGAAGCTCAATAAAAGCCTTTTTTTTTTCTTTCTTTCTTTCAAAAAATGCTCTTCACACATTCTGACAATGTACACTGCTCTGCTGCACATGCAGCTGTCCTCCTACCTACCTTCTGAATACACAGGAAGATATAGTAGAGGACATCTGGATCATAAGGTTCACCATCACCATTGCGAGCTTCCCGTGTCATTAAGCAGAGACCATAATTCAGCTCAGCTACAGCTGAAGAGATGAGATCTTCCTGGAACCGCAGCAGCTGACGCCCTGGAAAACAGAATAAAGCCACCTAAAGAGTTCTGATTTTCCAGGCATGCCATCCCAATTCCCCAGCTTCACCACTCTATCCAGGAGGCTCAGTACCATCTCACCCTCCCAGTATAATACTGAAAGCTTAAATAAAGCTTAGACTGTCAGAGCTGCTAGAAGACATGGGCAGGAACACAAGAGAAAACTCTCTGCTCTGCCAACTGCATGATGAGTGCCTCTTCTCTCCACACCCACCAGGAAACACTGCTCTGCAGCAACAGAAAAACAGCCCCTCAGTGACTGCTCTAACAATCTGGTGGCTGCACAAAACCATTTTGTTCTTTTGTGCATCACAGTCACTCAACATCCCTTTCCACTGCCATCAGCCTACGTGCTCATGTGAGATTAGCACAGAGCTAACCTCTTTCTTTAAGCATGTAGCTACAGTAGCTAGATCATGCAATAATATTAAGTAATTCAAAGCTAAGCTTAAATCAGAACAATCATTTTTGAAACAGAAGGGTATCTTTCCAACAGAGGGTTTAACATTTAAAATCTTGGTCACTGTCTAATCCCTACATGAAAAGAAGTAAAGGCAACCTTGTCATGACACTTACTTCCAATAGGTGCTAGCCTGTTTTGGGCTTCCTTCTCCAGCTCTGCATTCTTGGTCTGCGCCCAGCTTTTCCAAACTTCAAGCCCTTCTTCTGGCTTCAGAGAGTTTGGAAGTAGAAGTTCCGGTGAAGTCTGCGGCTGTGGCTGGGGTTCAACTTCAGCAACCTGAACTGTTTGAGCCTATGAAAGAAATTATTTCTGTTATATATATACATTATATATCTATATACACACATACACACACACACTCCTTGGTATGCAACAGCTAGACAAAACTAAAGTCACGTAGCACTACTACCTCTAGCCCCAGGATATCAGCCTTTTACAACACTCTCCTCTAAAGAGAAATTAATCCAAGGAATGCAACTTTTGCTGTCTAACCTGAATAGTTCCTTATGAAATAGCATTTGTCTCTCCAAGAACATTTTTGGTTTGAGCGGGTCTATTTGTCATCCTTTAGTGAATCCGTTCACCTTGCAGTCACCTTGCATTTAGAAATCTTGCAAAACATCACAGGAGACACAACAGGCAAGACCTCTTCTTGCAGCCATGCAGAACTGAAGCTAGCCTGTACCTTCAAAGGTACGGATCTTTACGGGCTTAAAATCCTCTCAGGAAGAGACTTCTTCCCGAGTGCGTGGCCGTGTGGGATGCTGCTCATAACCTCCCCTCCCTTGCCCAGCAACTGCAATCTCTCGGTAGGATGCAGGCAGGAGGATGATAATACTGCTCACAACGGGCAGACAGGACAGATACGCTGCACAGCTTACAGTTGCCCTTCACTACGTTGGAATTAATACCAACAGGCTGCACTGATGCATTTCCAGTATTGTTTGCAACTTTAAATTTAAGGAAGTATAAAGCAGTGATACCCTAGATCATGAGCATGAAAACATGTTCAACTGAAACGAAATGCTCTCCCAAACCACAGAATCACTGCTGAGACAGACTAGTAGCTGTTCTGCAAATAGCTAATAGGTCTTCAGACTCTTCGGAAGTTTACTTTGCACCAACACCTCAGGCCACCAAGGATTACTATGTCAAACTGAAACTTATTTTGCAAGCACTAATGGCACCTATCCAAAAAGAGCAGCGAGACCTATAGTTGCACTCACTCTCTGATGTCTGCAATAGCTTCTCAAATCTTGTGCCAAAAAGAAGAGTCCCATGGTTATCTTGACTAAGATTAACCTGAAATTTTATACAGCCCTTAGTCAAACAGCTAATCATTCTCTTCAGCTGCCCTGAATGTTACAGGGGTGGCAATTCTTTCATCAACACACAGTTTTCCTTTCTTTTTCTTAAGATTCACTCAAAAAACCTACGTGTTGTTATAATAAGTTATATTTTTGGCTTTGATACTGCCAAGTCAATTATTAGTGAATGTTGCTCTGACAGTATTAGAAACTCTAATGAAATTAACGTAGAGATTTTGGTAATGTTTGGACCTTACTTAGTATTAGAAGCCCCAGCTGAAGGAGCAGCCTCAGACAGAAGCTTTCAGCCAGATCAACTGCCTCTGATACAGTTTTTTGCATCAGTTCAATAAAAGCTTTTTTTTTTTTTTTGCACATCAGCCCCCGTGTCACCAAAAGGGTCTAACAGAGCTTCACAGGGGGTTATTTGGAAAGGCTCAACTTCATTTCAATCAAAACAGCTGGTGACAACGCTCAATTTGTCAAGAAATTGACTAGGAATTTAAGGGTGAATGGACATCTCATCTTTTAGAAGGCAGGTTTGTCTCTCAATTCCCCTCCTGAATGCTGTTTCATTGCTCCTCATGGAACAGAAAGCTTTCCAAACCAGCCTTCTTCTTCAGCCTGACGTGGCATTCCCCCATAGCTAACTCATCTATGAGCACAGTTTTAAGGCAAGCAAATGGGCTAGAGTGAATTCACTGAATTAGCTGTTGCTTAACTGACTTACATTTCCCACAAACAGGGCAAAATACTTGCCCAAGTTGGCAGCAGTTAAGCTGACATTGTGGCAGGAACCACAACGCAGCAAGAATGAGGTAGGAAAGAGTTACTGGAAGAACACCACTCATTCCATGGCAACATGTCAAGATTCTCATGATATTCCCACTGCAGCACAATGCCAGAGGACAGCATGGGGCAAGAAAGGAACTTCCTTCTTGGTCTTGCAGCTGACAGGGACACTCCCGAGGAGTTGGATGTTCACCTGTAATAGCTTTCTTTTCCTCCTCTTAAGAGGAAGGATGGATGCCTCCCGGACTTGCATATCTATTTTGGGGGTTATGCAACACCGACTACTCGAGGGAATAGTAACAGGAAAACATCTGATATCTAAGAACTGTGAACCACTGCACACAGGGATCACAGCCCTGGAGAAGCTTTGGAAGTGACATTAGAGAAATACTACATGCCACTGTGGAGTTCACACTCCAGGAAGTATTCTTTGAATGTGAAGCTCTTAAGATAACCCAGAAATCCCATTTAGTAGAAAGGCAAAAAGTTCCATCAACTTAGTTTGGTTAAGCAGCTGACAGTGACAAAGTAATCTCTACAGGAACAATAGAGGACAAAAAAAAATGTGATACAAAAGGCTCTTTAAACCATGCACACAAAACCAAAAGAGACACATCTACATACGGCAAGGCCCAAAAGCTGCAGCTGAAAATACAGCTTTATGAAAGAGGCATCCAGCAACTGAAAAGTGCTCTACAGACCTAAGGAATTCTTTCCTCTGAAGAGAGACACTGTAGCCCAACAAGATAACTAAGTTTTGAAACAACCAAATACAACTAACTACAGCGATCTCCCTTGTGTCAGTGCTGACTGATGAAGTGGTGGGTATACACACCATTATAAATTAACACAAAGCCAACACTGTTGCTTATAAATATAAAGGAATTTATAATAACTCTTATCATTTATGCTTGCAGAAATCACTATTTTCATCCCCATTCACTCAGGGAAAAAGCCTGCAACAGATAATCACTTTTGACTTTTTGGTAATAAGCAAAAACACTTTTCTTTGCATATCTAAGACAGGTCACTAAGAGCCCTAATTATTCAAGTCTTAAAAGGCAGCTTAAAATAACCTATGGCTTACAGAGAGTAATAAAGTCTTGAAAAGACAGCACAATTTGGCTGCTATGTTTGCCAAGCACTCTACAAGGAGGTGCTTACTTGCCACTGCTCGTTTCTGTTCTTGTCTCACAAGCACTTACTGGAAAAGGGACACAACATTACAGATACATCATATAGATATAGCGTATGTATAAAGTTAGCTCTGACAGTCAAATTTCCACACTTTAAGCACAGGTTTGCTAAGGTCCCTATGTGCTGCTCACTAACCAAGGAGGAGATGACTTGTATCTGCACAAAAGACCTTTTGCTGCAATTGCCCCCACCTTTCCACTGCAATCCCTAGACTAGCTCAGGAGAGCACTGCAGAGCTCAAGAGTACCTGCCATGCAGAAGTGTGCAATGAGTTTATATTTACTTACACTAGAAAGATCACCACAGAAATTTCTTATTTCATTTTTTTTTTGCATCCTATAATTATGTTCCAACATTCATATGGCTCAGTTCTACATCTATCAGGAGTCAAATGCCATATGTCACACGCAGACTACTGGGATGAGCCACATCTCTGCTCCCTCCATACCAGCTGACCACAGATATGTTCTCTCCGTAACATTTGCAAATCATTAATCAAGGCCTGGGACCAAGAAGCAGTCCAACTTACCGAGCAAGTGACTTGCAACTGCTGCTGCTGCTGTCCCTGCTCCTGGGGCGTGGGCTGCTGCTGCTGCTGCTGCGGGTCCCATATGTGCACTGTCTGTGCCGTATTCTGGTATGTCCCTGCCACCGCCTGCACCGCCACTGGAATGTGGATGTTGCCATTCATAAACTGCGCTGGAAAGAGCGAGTTAGCAAGAGTCTGCACCACCTCCTCATGCGAGTTCTTCACGACGGAAGTACTTCCCACCATCTTATCCTTGTCGTCTTCCAGCTTCACGGTCGCCAGCGTCGTTGGCGAGCCGCTGACGTGGACGGCGTTGTAGGCCTCCTGAGGGATGGCGATGTGGGTGATGTTTTGCTGCTGAAGGTCACCGCGTGGCTGAGCAGAGTAAACGGGGATGGTCCAAGTCTCTCCAGTGGGGCTAGTAATGGTCCCAGTGGCACTGTACAGGTGGGCACTGTCCACTGTTAGCAAGTCTGGCCTTAAAGAGACATAACTTTGCTGCTGGCCCTGAGGAATGGCCAGCACTGTGGCAACGGGCTGCCCTGAAATAGCATAGGAAACAGTAATAGGCATATCCACTTTGCGTTTCTTCACCGGTTGAAGGACACTAGCAGTGCTGATTCGCCGCTCTCCCTCTCGCGGAGAGCCTTGCTGAGAAGGTGGAGGCGAGAGGGCCCCAACGGTCTGGATCTGGATCTGCTGGCCACCAGTAATGGCTTGCCCTGCCACGAGCTGGGCCTGGATCTGCTGGTGCTGTATGTGTTCCTCCGGGATCTCCGCAGCCTGGATCTGCTGGGCAGTCTGCACGTGCTGCACTTGGATTTGAGCTGCCTGCAGCTGAGACGGGCTGGGGCTCTGCAGCGACTGACTCTGTATTGTCTGGGACGCCTGCTGCTGCGCCTGGCCCTGGATCTGCACCTGCACCTGTATCGGTTGCTCTGAAGCTTGATGAACAGCGAGCTGGGGAGAGAGCTGCTGGGCGGAGACCTGCTGCGGTGACTGCTGGACCTGCACCTGAACCTGCAACGATACCAAACGGGCCGTCAGAGATGAGCAAATGTTGATGATTTAGCAGCACGACCACCCACCAACGGGGCCCATCCCTGGCACTCTGCTCCTGGCCACTGGGGCTCCGGGTTATGGTTCCAAACACTAACTCCCCGCCAAAGAGAAAGTGAAACTGAGTCACTAATGAGTGACAACACAGGCAGAGTAGATGTCGCATTTGATAGTACCGCACTTTCTTCTGCTCTTCTGTACAAAAACAGAGCACTGCCTGTACCATTCTCCCGCTCTTGGAAAGATCTATGGGCTCATTCCAACAGACTATATCCCTGGGAGACAAAAGACAGTCTCCGGAACTATCTGCATTGCTGCAATGCTATTTCAGCCCAGGCCTTGCTACAGCAAGTCTTTGAGGTCATCTCTAATGCTAGTATCTTGCTACAAAATGCAGAAGCTTTCCTCATTCTTGTTATGCCCTAAAGCCCTAAGGCCTAAAATAATTTTATTGCTTCCAATTCAAGTCCCCAAAATGGCTCCAGGATGATTTGACAGTGACAGACACTAGGAAACAAAAACTTAAAGCTAATGCCTAACTCTTTCCACACAAAGCAGAAAAACACTATTTTAAAATCAAGCATTAAGCAATGTACAGCACTGTACAAGCAGGTGTCAACACAAAAAAAGCTTTAAACATAACCTGAATCTCTGTCCTGCTCTAAAGGGCAACATTGCAGCATTTAGTCTTTAAACTTCAGAAATATTTCACTAACAATGATAACTAAAGTCTAGTTAGCACTTCACTACGGACTTATTCCACTTAATTCCATTTATTGTTCAAATTATCCAACTGGATTTTT